>ML276982.1:0-65483 GCA_005239495.1 Nicotiana undulata | reverse complement strand
GTGAAAATCATAACATATCAGTGAGGAAAATATTAAAACAGCCCCCAAGGGGTTAAAACAGATTGGCATTAGGCCCCAAACATGGCTTACAGCCCAAATCATATCCAATATATCTATACTATTAAGTATAGGCTTAGAAATCAGTTTCGCAACTCAATAGTCGCCTAAATTAGGAACCATGTTCCAAAGTTTCCACCTTTTTATTTCAAAACCCGTGAAAGGGTGCATAGTCCGGGGTTTCATACCCTCAGGACAGGATTTAAAGACATTACTTACCTCAAAACTAGCCCGAAAACTATTCCGCAATGCGCTTGCCTCTCGAATCAACCTCCGAAGGCTCCAAATCTACCAAGTTCAGATTTTTATCATCAATATGGGCTTAAGGAACAATTTCCAATCGAAAGATATCAATTTTACTCAAAAATCCGAATTCGGTCAAAACCTGACCTACGGGCCCGCATCCCGAAACTCAGATATTTTTACAGAAAAGTGTTCTTCGTATTCCCACGAGTCCGTACATATAAAGAACACCAAAATCGGAGTCCGTTTGACCCCTCAAATCGACCCTTGAAGGTCTCAAAATCTCAAGCCCTAAAACCCAATTTTTCTACTATTTTTCATGAATTAAAGGCTGGGATTATGGTCTATAGTCACCCACAACGAGTTTTAATGATCAAAATACTTACCTCTACGATAACCAATGATTTTCTCCTCCAAAATTCGTCCAAAAGCTCCTTGTCCGTACACCAATGGTGAAATAAGGGTTTAGGTCGCGGATGAAATATTTAATACTGCCCAGTTATTTTGTTCTCCGCGATCGCAGCCTTGGCCCTGCGATCGCACAGTGTTAGGGGTTTTGACTTTCGCGATCGCAGCCTCTAGGCACGCGATCGCACAGCACTCCTGACCTCCCGACCCCACGCGCCCCAAACGCTCTACGCGATCGCAAGAAACCTCACGCGAGCGCACTGCCTAACCTGTTCGTTCTCTGCGATCGCGGGCATACTTATGCGATCGCAGAGAGTAAGTACTGACCCCTCTCAAAATGCTCTATGCGATCGCGACTCCCTTTATGCGATCGCAGAGAGTAAAAATCTGCTGCACTGACACCAGAAAACCAGCAGTGTTTTCAAGGCTAAAACGAGTCCGTTAATCACCCGAAATCAATCCCGAGCCCCTCGGGACCCCAACCAAACTTACCAACATATCCCATAACATCATTCAAACTTATTTGCACTCTAAAAACATCAAAACTCCAAATTTGCATCGGATTCAAGCCTAAGATTTCCAAAAACTTCCGAAACGCGCGTTTGATCAAAAACCCAACCAAATCATCTCTGAATGACCTGAAATTTTGCGGACAAGTCCAACATGACCTAACGAAGCTACAGCAACTCTCGGAATCCCATTCCGACCCTCGGATAAAAATCTCGCCTATCAACCGGAATTCGCCAATAATACTAACTTCGCCAATTCAAGCCTAATTCTACACCTGACATCACAAAATTATTCTGAACACACTCCTAAGTCCCAAATCACCTAACAGAGCTATACGAACCATAAAATACTCATTCCGAGATCGTTTACCAATAAGTCAACTCTTAGTTGACTTTTCCCATTTTAAGGTTGTTCTTAAGGACTAAGTGACTAAATTCTGATTTAACCCTTTCGATTTCAAGCCTATCAACTCTAACACATTAATAATAGAATAACCAACATATAATAAGCCACTAACAATAGTTATAATGCAGGTTTCACGTAACGACAGACTGGGTCGTTACATGTGAATCACATCATTTCTTCTCCTTTATTTCCTAAATACTACTCCACTCTAAGAAAAAATAATATTATCACCAGGTTCAAGTTACATCCCACGAAAAAGAACCAGTGCACAAAGAACAACCACAGGAGATTATTCCTGCTTAAGAGAAATAAATAGACATATTTTTCTATTTTTTTTTTTTTGTTTAGACTTTAATCCCTCAAGAAAACTCTAGGAGATCCGTCGAAAAAGTCATAATTCTTTTCTAAAAAAATTATTTATCAATTAAACTAATACAACTAAATTACCATATAAAGTCACCCAGATAATCTCTTCATCGCACTCTTAAAATTGTGCATTGTCCTCAATGCATAACATAAACAATAAGAGGGTTAAAGAAACTCCCTAGTAGGCCAAAGGCCGAAGCACTACCAGCTCATGGGGTACTTAGACTTCTTCCCCGATACTTTAATTTGTGTTGGCACCCCACACTTAGTTTTAACCATCTGTCGTTGCATTCTTCCAATGTTTTTGCTTCTCATGCTCCAAAAAAATAAGAAAAACGACACTAGAAAAATAATAATTTAAAGGACTAAAAATAAAAATAAAACAGTAAAGTTGGGTTGTCTCCCAACAAGTACCTGATTTAACGTCACGGCACGAAGTGAACTATTTTCTACCTCTACCTCAAGCTTATGAATTGAACCTCAAGTTTTGATTCAAGCTTATGATTGTGTTCCAAGGGTAGTGAAACAAATTTAACTGGCCCAAGGAAATAAAGTAGTATTCTGCACTTCTTGGCCTTAACATGAGGTGTGTAATCCCGACTTTGAGTCAAGTAAAATTACATAATTAGGCACTTTGTTCCTCATTCCTTGACTCCTCAATCGGCTCGGATTACTCTATTTTCATATCATTATCCAAACACAATGTGAAAAATATTTGAAATGAGGACCAATGCGCTAAAACACATGAACTTCAGGACATTCAACATCCTCAACATCAATGATAGTAGAGTCCACAAAATTTATATCCTCAACATCAAAATTTGCAATATTTTGATTTCGGACTCCTTTACCAATGGTATAAATTTATCAGAGGAGTAATAGCCTGTTTGGCCAAGCTTTATTTTGGGCCAAAAGTACTTTTGACCAAAAATTGAGGTGTTTGGCCAAGCTTTTGGAAGAAAAACAGTATTTTTGAGGAGAAGGAGAAGCAGTTTTGGAGAAGCAGAAAAAAGTAGCTTCTCTCCAAAAATACCTTTTTGAGAAGCACTTTTGAGAAAAATACACTTAGAAGCAATTTTTAAAAGTTTGGTCAAACACTAATTACTGCTTAAAAGTACTTTTAAAATTAATTAGCCAAACACAAATTATTTCTCACCAAAAGTACTTTTAAGAAAAACACTTCTCAAAATAAGCTGATTTTAGAAGTTTGGCCAAACGGATTATAAGCATGACTTCTGCTACTTTTTTTTTAATTTAAAAAAAGGTGACAATATCAAGGATGTATAGCCAAAGCATCCCACCTACACTCTACATAGAGGGCTACAACTCCAGCAGATTTGACAATTTGATAAATTGAAAGGTCAACAAGTACCAATATTAAAAAAGCTGCCAATATACATTAAATCCAAATCTTTAGTCTGTAAGTTGTATCTGAGAGTGACCCCAAACCATAAGTACAAAGCAGCCTCACCACCACATGTGGGCTCCTCTATTATTTCCCTTTCACTTCAACCTAAAGACTTAAAGAAACAATAAACATGAATCATGGAAAAACTTTCCCACATTAAAAAAATATATATTTAAACAAATAAAAAGCTACTACTGGTCCTATTTAGTTTCAGAACTAAAGTAGGTGCTTTATAGTGAAAAAAAGTATTCTAATTTTGAGCCAAAAGAAGATCTGTTTTTTGTTCTTGGTTCCAAATAAGCATAAGAGAAAAAATATAAAATATAAAAAAAAATAACTTTTTACTTGCTACCCTTTTTATATTTTTCTTAATATATTTTTTCAATTCTTTGACCATCCTAAAATTGTTTTGCAGCAAAATAAAAATATTTAACTATTTTTTCAATTGTTCAACTGTTTTTCAAAACTAAAAATCTACACGCATTGGCTACTAAAAACCAAATTGAACCAAATTAAGTAGGTATTTGGACATAAAAATTATAATTTTAGAAAAAAATAGTATTTGTAGTAAAGTTGAAAATTTGTATTTGAAATTACATTTTGAACATGCATTTTATTTGAAAAAACGTGGGGAAATTTTTTTGAAAAAGTGGTCAAAACTACTTTTTGGTTTTCAAATAATTTCCAAAAATTTGCAAAAAATTTATGGACAAACAATTTAAAAAAAAATTATGGACAAACGGGGCCTAAGATATCCACTTCTCCTGCTTGAGGTATGTTTTATCATTAGGAAACAGAGGTTCCAAGAATCTCATTAAATACAACTTTTTCTACAAAAAGGTACACCAAAGAATCCCTTACATGTGATCCTCCCCCAAAAAATAATCATCGACAGAATAAACACTCCTCTGCTAAACATACTGCCCTCCACAATGAACTAGTACTACTTTTTTATTAAATAAAGAAAAGAGTTCTGCTAAAGAAGTACTAACTTAATTGTACCTGAATCAATGAATAATAAAACAAACACAAGGCAACACCAAATAAAACATGCACATTCTTGTTCAATATACTTGTCTTTGCTCCAATAAATCTTATTGTGTTTGCTCCACTTGCTTGTGTCGCATTCACCACCTGACTCGTTTTATTGCTTACTGTCTTGCTGCATTTTTAGTAATTTATAGCTTGTAAATAGAAGTTCCAAACCAAGAAATTGGAAAACTACTATATGCTTTTACAGCTAGGGAAATGAGAAAGACAAGGACAAATGGAATGGAAAAGAAAAGGACCAAAAATATGCTCACCTTCCTGGAAATATACAACTCCCGTGACCTGCAAATATTCCCCACAAACGAAAGACACAAGTTCAGAGTTTCAGCTAATAATTTAGAATAGACTTCACTAAAAACATGAAACAAGTGGAGCCATAGACTTGCTGGCTAAAGATATAAACAGCAAGATGAAAGTTCTCTATTCTAAGTAAAGGCTTAAAAAGCCACAACATAGGCTCGTTAAGTTTAATTAACTCTATAAAAACACATGCATTCTTGTGGTTCTATATCCAAGTTGGCGCCACGGTTCCACTCTATTATTAATATGTTTCTTCTTCTTTTTTCTAAAAATCGTGGTGTCTGGGCTAATTTATGTGCACGACCACTATTTCACACGACATATGTACACCAAGGCCTAGACAAAATGGAAGAAATCATCTAGCATATTTTATCACCTATGGATTTCACCAACTTCATTGATCGTTAAGTCAATGCAACATCCCATGCAAATATGTTCCTATTTTATATAATTGAATATTCAATACACTTCAATTTGTGCGTCCACTAAAATGGAACAATAACTGTGAAAAAACTGAAAATCCTGTTCTCAAACTTTCTCCCACCATCCAATTTTGAGCCACTTGTGGCTGTATATCCAAGTGGACACCAAAGATCCATTGTGGGTCTGGAAAGCACTAGCTCATGAACTATTTTGCAGAATGCGACACTTGTGGTTACAGTGTCAAGGTATCAACCTAAAGAGGCCATCAAACTTTCTGTTGTTTGATGGTTCATATAACATTTTAGACCATAATGTTGAACATAACATAGTAGGGGACAAAATGCTTAAATCACCTAACAAAAAAAAAACTTTGTTCACATCCATTTCAGCTCTCATTGTTAACAAACTAATTGTAGCTCATAAATCCACAACTAAAACTTCAAGATTTCATTTTAAATGCATTGAACTAATCTTTTCTTGAAATAGCAAGAAAAAAGAATATACTCCATATAAACACTAAGCTTATGGTAGACTTACTTGGATCAGATGTGGTGATCATAGCCACTCCCTTGAAGTCACAAGAACCAGGAGATGTCCCTGACTTCTGATAATAGCTATCAAATGCATATGAAGCATGATTCTTCACATCATTAGGCTGATAACAACTCTCCCCTGGCTGAATTTCGGAGCAATTCGCCCTCCCCGGTCCACAAGCCCAATCCAAAGCAGCTTGCAATGTCCTCTTATCAACCCCATCCATCGCTATGCAATACGTTTGATTAGTGGTATCATTAGCTAAGAATGTACCACTTCCAGACACATGAAGCAAGTAAACGGGGGTCGAATTCCCATGAAACAACCCCCAATTCGCTTCGGACACAGGGGGTGACCTCAAATCCTCATTGAACAACTCATATATGTACACACTAGAAGTAATTTCCGGATGCAATGGTGTACCACTACGATCAATAATATGCTTAATTAAATTGGAGTTATAAGTATCAGCATTGTCAATTGTAGCATAAGGCTCTTTAGAATCCCCCTTAGAAGGCCACCCTGACTCAGTAACAAGAACTACCACATCGGTAACATTGAGATTTTTCATTGAAAAATATACTGAATCAATCATTGCATCAAGCACATTGGTATAATGAAGCAAAGTATTAGGATCCACCATCTCTTTAGAAGGTGTCAAGGGCTTAAACAGAGAGTTGTCTAAAGGAACAACCCCTTTATTCTGCATAAAAACATAGTAAGGATACAAATTCATCATCAAAGGTGACTGTGTTCTTGAACAAAACTGCAATAACTGAGAAAGGACTGAGCTCATGGACTGATTGAAAAAAGCCTGAGAAGGTGGAAAAGGATCAAGAATAATGGAAGCAGAATTTGGGGTTGAAATCTTGATTTGGGTATGTAAATTTGCAGCCACTAAAGCACTATAAAGTGACTCAATAGCTGGAATAAGCAAAGGAGCTGAACTTGGTACAGTGGTCAAGATTTCATCTCCAACTGCAATTGCTGTGATAAGAGTTTCAGGGTAATAAGCTGCCACATTGCGCCCAATCCAGGCAGCTGCAGTAGTATTAGAAGAACCAATAGCAAGAATTTGGTTATTAGGTACACTAATAATGACTCTGATTTTAGTCTTGGCTAATGCTTTGAGCATATCAGGGTCAGCATCAAAAAGCCTTATGTGTGTTATCTTCTGTAGTTGCAGAAAAGCAACCAAGTCTGAAGGTGATAGAAAATTGGAAACATCTGTACCTATATTCACTCCCACAAACGGTTCATCTTTGCCTTGCTGCACTCTTATCTCTGCAACACATTCAGACACCATATTCATAAGACAAACATAAAAACCAAGAAACCTTAAAAAAAAAAAAAAAAAAAAAAAAAGAGAGAAAAAAACATGGGATTTGGTTCATATGTGTTACCTGGTACAAAACTGGAAATTGATGTGGAGAAGAAGCAGCAGAAGACAACAAAGAAGAAGAAGAAAAGAGGAAGCTTTTTAGTATTTGCCATTAAAGAGAAGGTTGAGGTTTTCTTGTATCATCTTCTGTTTCAGGGTCAGGTAAGGATTGCATTATCTTTAGGAAATTTTTGTTATTAGTAAAGGGGGTTTTGACTTAGCAAGATCTATAAATTTGGAGCAAGGCATAAGAAGAACGAAGGCATTGATAATTCTTGAAAGTAAAATGCACTTTAAGGAAGCTTTGTGTCATTATTTTATTTACCTCTAATGCTAGATCATTGTTGGATTTGATGTTATGTGAGGTGAAATGACAATAATGACCTTCTGAACCGACAAGAAAATTGGAGGAAAGATTAAAAGAAATGACAACTCTCTGCAATTTTTGGAGCTAACTTCCTTTTTTCCATGATGGGTTTGGTACAAAAGTTTGATTGTTGGAACAGTGTTACGGCTCGTTTGGTTGAAAGGGTAAGAAAAATAATTTAACCATAATATTATATAAAATAATAAAGTTTTTAGTTGATAATTTTAAGAAAGGTAGTTCTCACAAGTCACATAATTAATGCTACATTTAGTAGGTTGAATAATATAATTTTCACATAACAAATGAAGCATTTAGTCTGATGTATTCAATAATATCAATTATATTAAGATACGTATATTATCTTATGCAGCATAGAATTTAAGTTGGAATACATGTATCAATAATGTGAAATAAAAGTACAAGTATCTTTAGAGTAAATAATTCCTATTAATATTTCGTGTATTAATTTTCATAATATAATTAATTTATATAGTTATTAATTACATAATAATTCATTCTTTATTACTTATCGAATGTGTGAACAAACAATTATTAATGTGTAAAACTGTGAAGATAAAATGCTTGAATTTAGGGGTCGTTTGGTAGGATGCATCAGATAAATCAATGCATGCATTAGTTTGGGTATACTTTTTGAACATGTGCATTAGTTATACATTTTATTTGGTATTATCCTACGCATAATAATGCATAACAAACCATGGTATTAACTGTGAGCACCTAATTTTTGTCCGCATAAAAAATTACTCCTAAAAAATGATTCAAAAATAATTTTTTGTGCTTTCATGAATTTTAGGAGTTTTTCTTAGGTTGATTTTGTATTTATCCACATTGTTTATGCACGTTAGGAATATCGTATATCATAAATATCGTTCGATTCTTAATTTCATAGTCTTTAAATTTATAATTGCATTTAGGATTTAATTATGTAGTTAAGTGCATTATCAAACGGAAAATCACAACAACAAAAAAAGAATATATACACAGTCAGTTTTAGCTTTTGGTTTTAAATTAATGATTTCTTTTTAGACAATTAATTGATTAACAAGTAAAGTGTTAAAAAGGTTAATTTTGCAAGTTGAATTATAAGTGTTATGATAGTTTAAGTGATTAATCTTGAAATAGAAAGAAAAGAAGGAAATTGGGCTATTTCTAAGCTTCAAACTAGATTGGGCCAATTTTCATCCAGCCCAAACAAAATCCCAAGCCCAACTTTTTTCCCCTACCCAGCTGCTGACCCGCCTCGAACCCATGATCCGCCCCATCTCCCTATTTAAATCCTAATCATCCACTAACTCTAATCTAACGGCTCACCTTTTAACCTCACACCAAATATAAACCAAGTATAACACCAACCCTAATCCCAAAAGAAATCAACCCAGCCGCATCCCCTCCCCTCCTCCACCTTCTGCCGCCACGTAACCCACTATGACTCGCCGGAAAACTCAAAAAACCGGCGAGTTCACTCACATAACTCACCCCACGTGCTCCCTCCTCTCTTCTTTTGCCACGTAGCGTAACGACCTCTAACAGAACAGACTTATTTCTTGTGATTTTCACACGATAGATTCCCTTCAAGGACGATTTATAGATTAATGGGAGCCATGGATTGATGAACAATCGATCCATGCCCTTCATTTGTCCAAAATCTTCCACACACAAAGAGTTGAGAATTTTCGGATTTGGGAGAAAGGAAGGCTATATATTGAAGGTCTAGAAGATAAACAAAGGAAGAATTTTTTGGGTAAGAAAATTTAGAATAAAAAGAAAACTCTGAATAATTGAAATATTTTCTTTGTAGAAGTCTTCAAAAAAATAAAAAGGAAGAAAATCCATTCAAAGTCAAAAAAACAAAAACAAATATTTTTTTTACCTTTTAGAAGTCCTTTTCTAAAAAATACCAAAAAAAAAAAGAATCCAAAAAGATATTCTGGCAGTCTTTCTTTCAAAAAATAAAATAAAAATATATTAGAAAAAGAAAATTCAAAAATAAAACAAAACAAAAATTATTCTTTTTCTCTTTTAGATAATCTTTCTTTAATTTCCCTCTTTAAAAATTTAAAGGCAACATTCAAAATACAAAAATATTTTCTTTCTTCTCTAGAAATCTTTATTTCAAAAAAGAGAAAAATTAAAAGTCCAAAAAATATTTTTTGCTTCAGAAGTCTTTTTTAAAACATTTCAAAAAAAAAGAGTCCAAAAATATTTTCTTTTAAAGCCTCCCTCAAAATTCAAAAAATAAATTCAAAAAAATATGCCTGAGTGTTATAAAAAAAAAGGAGTTAGCTTATTTACTTCATTCTCAATTTTCCCGAACTACGCAAGATCTGATTCATGCGGCGTCATAATTAAATTGAGTGAAAAAATAAACAAGAAAAAGTAAGAAGAGAAAGAGAAGAGTCACACAAAAAATGAGAAAAATAAAGAGCGAAAATAAAGAGAAAAAAAAAGAAATCGAGATATGAAAAATTCAAAAAAAGAAGGAGAGAGAAAATTGGAAAGGGACGTCTAAAGGCCGGGATAAAACACGCAACCGTTCAAACACATGGTAGAAACGTTTAACTGTTAGGTGCATTGCATCCCCAATATGTGATTCCCTATATGTTAATTGTCTCAAACTAACCCGGTTGTTGTGTGTGCAAATAAGACAGGTCATATTTAGGTGGTTGGTTTTGTGGTAGTCTAACTTCTCGTCCTTCACAAGTTCCAAAAGCAGAGATGGCCTCCGCAAGCAATATACCAATCATCGGTCATGTGGATAGCCCTACATCGGCTATTCTGCAGCCAGAATCAGCGACTGCTGAAGAAAATAGAATGTTGCGTCGCCGCATATTGGAAATGTGGGGCACCTGGTCTAATGGCAGGGAACCGCCAAGTGTAATCTGTGGTTTCCCTGAATTGATCCCCAGTTCAGGTGGGCTTACCAACACCCTTGTGCTCAACCCACTCATCTCATATGGGCACCCTTTAATGCCGTCTAATGGCCCCGGAATGCCTTTTGGAGATCAACCCCTGGCGCCGGATTCAAGGGCACATCCCACAATGTTCGTTGCACCACCAATCTCCACTACGGCACATCCAACAATGCCCAAGCCAAACTCTTACCCTCAACACCCGCAACATGAGTCTCTTATGGGTCAGCAAAGAATAATGAGAAACCCCGAGCAAGAAGAAATGGCTCGGAAGATGAGAAGCTTAGAGCAAAGCTTAAACAACATACAAGGTTTGAGTGGTCAGAAGATCCTCTCCTACTCCGATTTATGCATGTTCCCACATGTTCACCTGTCGGTTGGTTTCAAAACGCCAAGTTTGAAAAATATGACGGGCACGAAGACCCGATAGCTCACTTGAAACGATTTTGTAACCAGCTGAGGAATGCTGGTGGAAAAGATGAGCTGCTAATGGCCTACTTTGGAGAAAGCCTCACCGGAATCGCTTCTGAATGGTATATGGATCAAGAAATTACCCATTGGCATGTGTGGGACGATTTGGCCAGAGACTTTGTCCACCAGTTCTAATATAATGTAGACATCTCTCCCGATAGGAACTCTTTATCTAATTTGAAAAAGAAAACCGCAGAAAGCTTTCGCGAATATGTCGTACAATGGCGTGAGCAAGCTGCCAGAGTAAAGCCTCCAATGGACGAAACTGAAATGGTTACGGTCTTCCTACAGGCCCAAGAGGCAGACTACTTCCAGAATATGATGTCTGCTATGGGTAGACCGTTCACTGAAGCTATCAAAATTGGGGAGATGGTAGAAAATGGTTTGGAAACAGGCCGAATCTTGAGCCAAGCTGCTTTTAAGGCTGCATCATAGGCCGTTCAGAATGGTTCGGAGGGTTTGATGAACAGAAAAGGGAAAGAAGAAGGAGCCATGATGGCTTCTAGCTCGAAGGGGGCCCACAGGGCATTCAACCAATCATATATGCTTCCTAAAGTCCTAGAACACTATTACCCCTACCAAGATGATGCTGCATATGCAGTGGCACCGCCTCCCTATGCGGTGCTGAACACACAACCTTACACACATCCACAAAATTATACCCAAAACCGAGGTCCACTTCCCAGAAATGCCCATCCTTACCAAGCTCCATATAATACCCAACCAAATGTTCCCCAATACAATCCTCGCCCAAGTGAGCCCTTCAGAAGGAATCAGTTCACCCATGTTGGTGAATCGTACTCTAGCTTGTTCCAAAAGTTGGTCAGAATAGGTCTGCATCAGCCAGTGGCCCCAAACCGGCCGAACCCCGAGTCCTCATCGCACCAAGCTGATTCCAGATGTGAATACCACTCAGAAGCAGTAGGGCATGACATTGATGATTGTTGGACTCTTAAAAGAGCAATGGAAGACCTCATCGAGGTCCAAGCAATAGTGTTTAGGGATGAAGAAGACCCTAATATGATGAATAATCTCTTGCCTTCTCACACTGGGCCTGTAGTCGAAATGATTTGTGAAGATGAAAATTTGATCCGGCACTGAAGTCCATTGCATCCATTGACGAGACAGAAGAAAAGCCAAAAAACGTCCGCCAAGCCTGAAAGTTCCCCCATCAGATGGGAGTCTCGGTAGTCAATCTTGCTATCCTTTCTGCGTCCGGATTATCTCAGGGTATGATCCGGATGTTTTACTTTATTGTCTTACTTTCCGATGTAAACCCTTCTATCTTTAAACTTCAAAAAAAATAAAATGGAATTAATATTTCATTTTTCAAGAATGTCTCTTTTCTTAATCTTGTCTCTCTTCTTACCCTATTTTTAGTTCTGTTAAATGCAGATTTCAATAACATGACATGCTTGCGGACTTCATGCTCAGATCCTAAAACGCTTTCAGACTTTGAAATAATGAATCAAGAATCAGAATGCAAATGGAGTTAGGTTAAGGAAATAAAACAATGATTCACAACAACCAAAAGAAAATTGGTTCAGATCGGAAAGGTCCAAACATTACTACAAGAGTACTGCCAAAAGAGTGCGTTTGTACTTGGGGTACATCGAAGAAAATATCCTGAATAAAATGTCAATGCAGGTGCAGTCGAAAGATCTTAAAACGCCGTCAGGCTTCGAAATAATAAATCAAGAATCAGGAATACAAATGAAGTTAGGTCAAGGAGATAAAACAACGAATCGGAACAGCCAAAGGAAAATTGGTTCAGATTGGAGAGGTCCATACATTACTACAAGACTACTGTCAAAAGAATGAATTTGTATTTGGGGTACATCAAAATGTCCCTGAAACAACTGTCCACGTAGGTGCAGTCAAAAGGTACTGTGTTTGATCCTCTATGTAGTATTAAATGTTCTCCGATTGGGATGACGAAGGCTTTCATTCTTGCTACCCAAACACTATTACCCCTTTTGCCAACCCTTTGAGCCGGTTACCTTCCTTTAGTTACCCTCTTTGGAACCTGAAAGTGTTATGGGAAAAAAAGAAGAAAAAAGAGACAAAAAAGAAAATCAAATAAAAAAGAGAAGAAAAATAAAAGGAGAACAAGGAAAGCAAAAGAAAGAGAAAACAAACAGAGGAAAAACAAAACAAAAATAAAAAACAAAATGTTTTCCTGAATTACGTTTGACTTAATTCCGAAAAGATACGTAGGCAGCCTCTCCCTGGGGTTCAGTCACACCAAAATAAAAATCCAAATTCCCCCAAAAGTGAAACCGGGGCAGACGTTATAATGGTTCGACGATGTTTTAGCCTGAAAGGTTCCAAAGTTGTAACTCAGTCCAAATTCTTTTCACCCCAAATCCTGTTCAAGTCCTTCCGATCAATCGGCAAAGATGTCTAAAATTAGAGGATACAGTTTTTGGATTTGATACAAGCAAATGAGAGAGTCTTATCGGTGAAAACCCACACGGGCACCGTGAGGCGACGGTAAACAGGGAAATTGAAAATGAGAGAGTCTTGTTAGTGAAAACTCGCAAAGAGCACTACAAGACGATGGTGAGAAGAGAAATGAGAGAGGTTAGTTGGCGAAAACCCGCAAAGGGCGCTACTGATCGAAATGGATAATGAATCACTGACATGGACACATTCCGGGGTAAGGTTTCTCGATCTCGAGATAATAGTTGTGATGAATTTCTGAGAGTTGGACGGTTTACACGGATCAGGCATCCAGTCCAAAAGGCATGTCATGTTCATTGAAGTATGTAGGCACTCCAGATAAGTCCTTATTTCCTTTCCCCGAAAGGGATACCTCTTGTTTAAAATCATTGTCCATTATATCATTTGTTTTTCTTTTGAATCCGTTTCTGTTTAACTCTATTCCGAAACTAAGGCAAAGAAAGGATAACAAGACTAATTTACAGGGTTCTCATTTGACACGGGCTAATACGCAAAAGGCACCCAGCCTCGTCAGGGGCATCGAGTCGATCTCGACTGGCCATAGCGGCCGATGCTTCAAACTCAAAACCCTTGAAAGGATAAAATCAAATTGAAGTGCCTATAAGGGAAAATGAAGTTGAAAGGTTGAGTCTCGCGTGGCTAACCATCTCGGAAAAATTTGAAAGGCCAAAATACTCCAAGCGCTCTGAAGCAGAAATGGAAGGCCGATAAAAGAAAAATAAAGTCGGAGAGGTTAAGTCCCACGCGACTAGCCGTTGCAGCAAATCTGAAGAGCCTGAATCTTATCGATGTTCCGAAAACCCAAAAGAAAAAAGCAACTGAAAGGCCTACAAAGGAAAAATAAAGTCAAATGTTGGGTTCCACGTGACCGATTGCCATGGTAAAATCTGGAAATCCAAGGTCCCCGAGTTTAGAAATGAAACCGAGATCTTCTTCAAAGGGACCAAGATCAAGCAGTTGAAATAATCAAGGCCGCAAACCAACCACCGTTTCAAACAACTAATTGTTCTTTGTTTGAAAATAGGAAACAGGTTCAACTCAAAAGCAACCGTGCAAAAAACAGGTGCAACTAAAAGAAATTGTGCAAGGTCTAGAAGGAGCTCAGCAGCATTGACTCCAAAAATAGAAGTTTCCTCCAAAAATCCTTTCCCGCATTCATGAAGAAAAAAAAGAAAAAAAAATGATGTTGAAAATGATTCAAACCTAAAGTAGCATAGGGTCTCCAATCCTTAGCTAAACCCTTTCCAACCAAAGGATTTTCCATTCCCTAGTTGATGCTAACATAGGGTCCCACTCCCTAGCAGATACCAACATAACCTGGTGATCTTTTCCTGACAACAACATAACCTCTTGATCTTTTCCTGACACTGGCATAATCCAGTGATTTCTTTTCCTGCCAACAACATAACTTGTTGACCTTTCCAGATACCAGCATAACCTGGTGATCTTTTCCTGACAACAACATAACCTGTTGATCCTTTGCCGACACTGGCATAACCCGATGATTTTTTTTCCTGGCAACATCATAACCTGTTGACCTTTCCAGATACCAGCATAACCTGGTGATCTTTTCCTGACAACAACATAACCTGTTGATCCTTTGCCGACACTGGCATAACCCGATGATTTTTTTTCCTGGCAACATCATAACCTGTTGACCTTTCCTGACACTGGCATAACCCAGTGATCTATTTTCCTGACAACAACATTACTTGTTGATCTTCTCCAAATATCGGCATAACCCGATAATCTCTCTCCTGGCAATAACATAACTTGTTGACCTTTTCCCAGACACCAGCATAACCTGGTGATCTCTTTCCTGACAACAACATAACTTGTTGATCCTTCCCAGACACCAGCATAACTTGGTGATATCTTTCTTGACAATAACATAACCTGTTGATCCTTCCCCTGATACTGGCATAACCCGGTGATCTCTTTTTCTGGCAACAGCATAACCATTTGACCTTTCCAAACACCAGCATAACCTGGTGATCTTTCTCCTGACAACAGCATAACCTGTTGATCTTTTCCTGACACTGGCATAACCCAGTGATCTCTTTTCCTGATAACAGATAACCTGTTGATCTTCTCCAGATATCGGCATAACCCGGTTATCCCTCTCCTTGCAACAACATAACCTGTTGACCTTTTCTCATACACCAACATAACCTAGTGATCTCATTCTTGACAACAGCATAACCTGTTGATCCTTCCCCAGACATCGGCATAACCTGATGATATTTTCTTAACGATAGCATAACCTGTTGATTTTTTCCAACATAGGGTCTCTAATCCCTAGTTGATTTTACTTTTAGGCATATGGTATCCACCCCTAAGTCTACATGTGATGACCCAAAGGGGCCATCTTATGTAAAGTTAATTATGACTGTGTTCTGAGGCCCCAAAAAGCCTCCGTTAATCTCACCTCGATGTACGTGCATAGTCCGAGCGCGTAGCCGGAAAGCCTTTATGTGAAAACTTGATAAAGAGTTGAATTTATGATAATTAATTGAATAAAGTTGACTTTGGTCAACATTTTTGGTAAACGGACCCGGACCCGTGATCTGACGGTCCCGGAAGGTCCGTAGGATAATATGGGACTTGGGCGTATGCCCGCAATCGAATTCCGAGGACCTAAGTCCGAGAAATGAATTTTTAAAGGAAATTGTTGTCTGAAAATAATAAAGGTTTATGAAAATGAACCTTGATGTGAACCTGTGTTGTCGGGCCCGTATTATGATTTTGGAGCCCGGAACAGGTTCAATATGTGTTATTTAAGTTATATGTGAAATTTGGTAAGAAACAGACTTGATTTGACGGGTTTCGGATCAAATGGGGCGATTTAGAGTTAATGAAGTTTTGAGGATTTTCATAGAATTTGAAATTTGGTTTGGAATGTGATTTTATGTTCCCGAGGTCCGAATGAAATTTCGAGAACGGGGATAGTTCTGTTATGTCATTCATGACTTGTCTGCAAATTTTTGGGGTCGTTTCGGTGAATAGGTCGGTCCGACGCATTGTTATAAAAATCAAGAACTTAGAAATTCTTAAGTTTGATCCTAGAGGTTTTGAGGGGTGATTATTAGATTTAGCGTTGTTTGGGGTGTTTCGAAGGATCGAGCGAGTCCGTATTATGAGTTAGGACTTGTTGGAATAGTTGGACGGGGGCTCGGGTGGGCCTAGGTGCCTCCCGGACACCACACGAGGCCAAAAACCAGCTGAAGATGTAGTTGGTGCACCTGATCTGGTGTGACCGCAGGTGCGGTTGCCCAGCCGCAGGTGCGGGACCGCTCCTGCGGTCCCAGCCTCGCATGTGCGAAGGTTCCCCAGGTGCGGTTCCTCTTCCGCAGGAGCGAAACCGCAGGTGCGGTCTCTAGCTCCGCAGGTGCGACCCCAACCCCTCTTGCCCAATTCCGCAGGTGCGAGCCCCAGCTCGCAGGTGCGGAATCCCTGTAGGCCAGGCAGTGATATTTCATTTAAACACGGGATTGAGTCATTTCTTCCATTTTCCATCTTCTTCCTTGGGTTATTTGGGAGCTTCCAAGAGGGCCTTCAACCTAGTACTTGAGGTAAGTAAATTCCCTACCTAGCACTAGTTTCAAACATTAATTCCTAGTTAAATTCCCTACTAAATTATCTAAAATCATAGAATTAGGTAGTAATTTTAGGGTTCTTGAGGATTTTGTGATTTTCCATTTTAGGCCATGAATTCAAGTAGAAACCACACTTTAATGATCCTTAGGCTTTGGGTAAGTATTCCCTTCGAGAATTTTCGGAATTTGATCATGAGGGCCGAGGTTGGAATTTGGAAATTCTTCAAGAATAGCGATTTTATGAATAGCTAAGATAACTACCCGCATTATGCATGCATTGATATTATTTTACACTTTTTGGCTAGTTGAGAGTCCTCGGGTGTGGAGTACGAAGTTTCAGGCGCAATTGTGGTCCGAGGGGTAGATTCGACACGAGGTAAGTCTCATTTCTAACCTTGTAAGAGGGAAATTGTCCCCATAGGTGATGTACATTCTATGTGTAAATTGTTTGGAGGCTACGTACGCGCCAAGTGACGAGAGTCCTTACGTAGCGGCTATTATTGTTTTGTCCGGGTAGTTAGGCCCACATCCTGCTTTGTATTCTCCCTCGTAACGCTTTATATGCTTTATATGCTTCCTCGTAACGCTTTATATGCTTGATATGCTTCCTCGTAACGCTTTATATGCTTCCTCGTAACGCTTTATATGCCTTATCTGCTTCCGCGTAATGCCTTATATGCTTCCTTGAAAGGCTCTATATGATTTATCGTGACGCCATATGTACTATGAGATTATGTTTTGTATAGTATTGTTCCTCTGAGGCCTTATAGATAGTTGTTGAAAGGAAAGAAATTTGTTATGGAAGAAAGTAACTGAAAATATATATGGGATCGGGCCGTACGCCACGGCAGGTTTGAGAGTGATTATGTCTATATGGGATCGGGTCGTACGCCACGACAGAGTTGAAAAGTGTCTGAAATATATATATGGGATCGGGCCGTACGCCACGGCAGAAGTGAAAAGTGTTTGAAAATATATATGGGATCGGGCCGTATGCCAAGGCAGGTTTGAGAGTGATTATGTCTATATGGGATCGGGTTGTACGCCACGGCAGAGTTGAAAATAAATTGAAATATATATGGGATCGGGCCGTACGCCACAGCAGTGTTGAGGATATTTGTGATATATATATGGGATCGGGTCGTACGCCACGACAATGTTGAGAAATACTTGAAATACATTTGGGATCGGGCCGTACGCCACGGCGAGTTTAGGAGGTAGCTTATGGGAGCGGGCCGTACGCCACGGCGGATCTAAGAATTTGTGATTTATGGTTTCGTTCGGTGGTCTTACCCTTGAAAGTGCTTTATTGTTTAGTTCAGTAGTTGTTTGGATTTCTGCTTTTGATATGTACTTGTTGTTTATTTCCTGACATGCCTACTGTATTTCATTATATTCTATCATATGTTATTACTGTCTGACCTTAGTGAGTATCGAGTCAACCTCTCGTCACTACTTCTTTGAGTTTAGGCGGGATACTCACTGGGTACATATTTATTTAATATGTACTCATGCTGCACTTCTGTACCTAACTGTACAGGTCCTGAGGTCGGAGCTTCTGGTTATTGTACCGGAGATAGACCCTGAGCTTGTGGATTTGACTTCACGGTGAGCTGCTTTCCCCTGGCGATTTTCCAGCAGCACCATGGAGTTTTCACTTACTTTTGGTTATTTTCCCTGTCTATTTCATCCAAACTGTGGATTTGTATATATACTACCTTCCTTTGTATATTCCGTTAGTATGCCCATGACACTCGTGACACTAGTTCCTGGCACGTGCATAGCGTATATATATTTTGGGTTTTGGGTTGTACATGCTTGCATATGCTTTAGTTTGGTCATGTAGTGTTATGCTTTATTTCCATGTCAAGCTATCATCATGTTTTAATTGTTTAAAATTTGTAAATGTTGACTTGTTTAATTAAATGGGAAGGGTAACACTTAGTGTAATTTGTGTTGGCTTGCCTAACCCCGTTGTTGGGCGCCATCACGACCTGGATTAGGATTCTGGGTCGTGACAACGTGGTATCAGAGCCCTAGGTTCACGTATATCTCACGAGTCACGGGCAGGCCTAGTAGAGTCTTGCAGATCGGTACGGAGACGTCTGTACTTATCTTCAGGAGGCTATGGGGTGTTAGGAAACTTCCCTTTATTCATATCCTGTCGTGCAATCTATGATGTACTCAAACTTATTCTTCTATTCTCTCACAGATGGTGAGGACGCGTGCATCCGATGCTTCTGGCCCAGGAGATATCGCTGCCCCCGCAGCCCGAGGTCGAGGTAGAGGCAGGGGTAGAGCACCTGCTCGAGGTAGGGGACGAGGGCGTCCCATAGCTACACCAGTGGCACCACCAGAGGACCCTATTATGGAGGAGCAGGATGAGGTGCCTCTTGTAGCACCTGCTCCAGTGGATTTCATGACGGGGTCGGGCTTCCAGGAGGTCATGGGTCGTATGCTGAGATTCATGGACACTATGTCCCAGGTTGGTTTATTTCCAGCCGACTCTGCTACTTCTCAGGCGGGAGGGGGAGTCCAGACTCCTACCGCTTAGGCCACATGTCAGGCAGCAGCAGCACGTCATACCCCGGCCGGGCACACCGCCCGTGGGAGGGGTTCAGCCCGTAGTAGCATCCCCAGAGCCCAGGCCAGTTGCAGAGGGTGACCAGCAGAAGATGTTGGATAGATGGACCCGACTTCGCCCTCCAGTCTTTGGGAGTGAGCGGGGAGAGGATACTTAGGATTTTATTGATAGGTGCAGGGACAGACTGCACAACATGAGGATTTTGGAGTCCCATGGAGTGGATTTCACCACATTTCAGTTAGAGGGCAGATCTCGCAGGTGGTGGATGTCATATATTCTCAGCAGGCCAGCAGATTCTCCTCCTGTCACTTGGGATCAGTTCGCTCAGCTATTTCTAGACAGATACATTCCACCTTCTGAGAGGAAGGAGCTAGGGGGTCAGTTTGAGTGACTAGAGCAGGGGCAGATGTCAGTGACTGATTACGAGGCTAGATTTTCCAAGTTATCTCGCCATGCCCTTATGATATTGCCTACTGATGCCGAGAGGGTGCGACAGTTTGTGGCAGGATTGCATCCAGGTATTAGGGCCTCTATGGCCCGAGAGGTGGAGATGGGTACCCCCTACCAGCTTGTAGTCGAGATAGCTCGACGGATTGAGGGGTATCGGTTGAGGAGCAGGGATCAGGGTCAGCAGGGTTAGCGGGACAAGAGGGTGAGGTTCTCCGGAGAGTTCAGGGATGTTTCAGCTAGGAGCAGGGGTCAGCTCGAGGGTGGTCAGCCCAACAGACCTTCATATTCAGCACCCCCACTACCCCCTCGAGGCGGTTCATTGAGGCCTCAGTTCGGTGTTATGCTAGAGCGTTCCTATCGTCCTCCAGCACCCATGGTGCACCCAGCGGTTATTCCAGTCATCAGAGATCCTCTAGTTCCTATTTCAGTGCCTTACCGGAGGGTTCACACTGCCCTCCGGCTATTCAGGGTTCTTCCTCTTTCGGGCAGCGGGTTGTAGCCCTAGGAGGTTGTTTTGAGTGTGGGGAGTCGGGTCATACATAGAGGTTTTTTCCCAGGTATCGGGTCAAGGCAGTGCAACAGAGATATTAGCCTAGGAGTTCGGCACCAGCAATCAGGCCACCTTGATGTGGAGGACAGATTGGCAGGGGTCGTCCTAGAGGGGGAGGCCAGCCAGGAGGAGGTCAGTTAGTTCCGGTTCACTCTGGGGAGTTCAGTCTTCCGGAGCCTCAGCCAGATTTTATGCCATTCCGGCCAGATCAGATGCAGTGGCCTCAGACGTCGTAATCACAGGTATTATCTCAGTATATGGTAGGGAGGCTTCGGTACTATTTGACCCAGGATCCACGTATTCATATGTTTCAGAGTTATTTTCTCATTTTCTAGATGTCCCTCGTGAGTCATTGGGTTCTCCTATATATGTGTCCAATCCTGTGGGCGAATCTGTGGTGGTAGACCAGGTCTACCGGTCTTGTGTGATCACCTTCTGCGATTTCGATACCAGAGCAGATCTTTTATTGCTGGATATGATTGATTTTGAGGTTATCCTAGGCATGGATTGGCTATATCCTTATCATGCCATGTTAGATTGCCATGCCAAGACAATCACTTTAGCCATGCCTGAGTCGCCTAGGCTAGAGTGGAGAGGTTCTTCAGTTAGTGCCTCCAGCCGGGTCATTTCCTTCATGAAGGCTCGGCATATGGTCGAGAAGGGTTGTTTGGCTTATCTTGCTTATGTGCGGGACACCACCACCGAGTCTTCGACCATTGATTCAGTGCTGGTGGTGCGAGAGTTTTCAGACGTATTTCCTTCAGATCTTCCAGGCATGCCTCCAGATCGAGATATTGATTTTTGTATTGATTTAGATCCAGATACTCAGCCTATTTCCATTCCCCCGTATCGTATGGCTCCTAAGGAGCTGAAGGAGTTAAAGGAGCAACTTGAGGAGTTGTTGGATAAGGGGTTCATCAGGCCGAGTGTGTCGCCGTGTGGCCCTCAGTCCTATTTGTGAAGAAAAAGGATGGGTCTATGCGGATGCGTATTGATTACCGCCAGCTGAATAAGGTCACTATTAAGAACAAGTATCCTCTGTCGCACATCGATGATTTATTTGACCAGTTGCAGGGTGCTCGTGTGTTTTCCAAGGTTGATTTGGGATCGGGTTATCATCAGTTGAAGATTCGGGCTTCAGAAGTTCCGAAGACTGCATTTTGTACTAGATATGACCATTATGAGTTCCTGGTGATGTCCTTTGGTTTAACTAATGCCCCATCAAGGTTCATGGACTTGATGAATAGGGTATTCAGGCCGTATATTGATTCCTTCGTCATCCTCTTCATTGATGATATCTTGATTTATTCGCGGAGCCTGGGTGAGCATGAGCAGCATTTGAGAGTTGTGCTCCAGACCTTGCGGGAACAGAAGTTGTATGTTAAGTTCTCCAAGTGCGAATTCTGGTTAGATTTTGTGGCATTTTTGGGGCATGTGGTATCCGGAGAAGGTATCAAGGTTGATTCTCAGAAGATTGAGGCGGTTCAGAGTTGGCCGCGTCTTACTTCAGCTTCAGAGATTAGGAGTTTCTTGGGCCTAACAGGCTATTATCGTCGATTCGTGGAAGGGTTCTCTTCTATTGCAGCTCCATTGACCAGATTGACTCAAAAGAATGCCACGTCCCGGTGGTCCGACGAGTGTGAAGCGAGCTTTCAGAAGCTCAAGTCAGCTTTGACCTCAGCACCAGTTCTGTCATTGCCTTCCGGTTCTGGGATGTATATCGTTTATTCCTACGCCTCACGTGTCGGGTTGGGATGTGTGTTGATGCAGGATGGCAGGGTTATTGCTTATGTTTCGCGCCAGCTGAAGGTTCATGAAAAGAATTATCATGTGCACGATTTAGAGTTGGAGGCGATTGTTCATGCTTTGAAGATTTGGCGGCACTATTTGTATGGTATGTCATGTGAGGTCTACACTGATCACCGCAGTTTGCAGCACTTATTCAAGCAGAGGGACCTTAATTTGAGGCAGCGGAGATGGCTTGAGTTGTTAAAAGATTATGATCTCACTATTTTGTATCACCCGGGCAAGGCGAATGTAGTAGCAGATGCTTTGAACAGGAGAGCAGCGAGTATGGGTAGCTTGGCCTACATTGCAGCGGTGGAAAGACCTTTAGCCTTGGACATTCAGTCCTTGGCCAATCACCTTGTGAGATTGGACCTTTCGGAGCCTCGTCGAGTTTTGGCTCATGTAGTTGCTCAGTCTTCATTGTTGGGGGAGATTAAGGCTTGGCAGCTTGATGATCCATGCCTTGCAGATCTTCGGGATACAGTGGTCCAGGGCAGGACCAAGGAGGTTACTTTGGGCGAGGATGGTGTATTGAGGCTCCAGGGCCGTTTATGTGTTCCTAATATTGATGGCCTAAGGAAGAGAATTTTAGAAGAGGCCCACAGTTCTCGGTATTCTGTTCATCCGGGTGCGACAAAGATGTACCGTGATTTGAAGCAGCACCACTGGTGGAGGCGGATGAAGAAGGATATAGTGCAGTATGTGGCTAGGTGTCTCAATTGTGAGTAGGTCAAGTATGAGCACCATAGGCCAGGAGGCTTGTTTCAGCAGATGCCCATTCCTGAGTGGAAATGGGAGCGCATCACCATGGACTTTGTGGTTGGATTGCCTCGGACGTTGCAGAAGGTTGACGCGGTTTGGGTCATTGTGGATAGATTGACCAAATCGGCGCATTTCATTCATGTGGCTACTACTTATACTACATAGAGGCTGGCCTAGATTTATGTTCGGGAGATAGTCCGGTTGCATGGTGTGCCGGTGTCCATTATATCAGATCGAGGTCCTCAGTTCACCTCGCACTTCTGGAGAGCATTGCACAGTGATATGGGCACTCAGATAGATCTCAGCTAAGCATTTCACCCTCAGACTGATGGTCAGTCGGAGTGTACGGTTCAGATTTTGGAGGATATGCTCAGGGCTTATGTGATTGATTTTGGCGGTCTGTGGGACTAGTTCTTGCCTTTGGCGGAGTTTGCATACAATAACAGTTATCAGTCTAGCATCGAGATGGCTCCATTCGAGGCTTTATATGGTCGGCAATGTCGTTCTCCTATCGGGTGGTTTGAGCCTAGCGAGGGCAAGTTATATGGCACAGATCTGGTGAGAGTTGTTTTGGATAGAGTGAAAATTATTCGGGAGAGACTTCGCACAGCTCAGTCCAGACAAAAGAGTAACGCAAATCAGCGTGCGCGTGATGTAGCATTTATGGAGGGAGATAAGGTTATGTTGAAGGTTTCGCCGATAAAGGGCGTTATGAGATTCGGGAAGAAGGGCAAGTTAAGCCCCAGGTTTATAGGCCATTTTGAGGTGTTAAGGCGAGTCGGGGAGGTTGCTTATGAGCTCGCTTTACCTCCCGCCTTATCAGGAGTTCATCCGGTATTTCATGTATCTATGCTCCGAAGATATCATGCCGATTTCTCTCATGTGATTGATTTCAGCACTATTCAGTTAGATGAGAAGTTGGGATTCGAGGAGGAGCTAGTTGCTATTATTGATAGACAGGGCCGCCAGTTGAGGTCTAAGAGAATTTCTGTCGTAAAGGTCCAGTGGAGGGGACAACCAGTCGATGAGGCGACTTGGGAGTCCGAGGAGGACATGCGGAGCAGGTATCCATAGCTATTCAACCCTTCATGTACGATTCTACGTCCGTTCGAGGACGAACGTTTGTTTTAGAGGGGGAGATTGTGATGACCCAAAGTGGACATCTTATGTAAAGTTAATTATGACTGTGTTCCGAGGCCCCGAAAAGCCTTCGTTAATCTCACCTCGATGTGCGTGCACAGCCCGGGCGCGTAGCCGGTAAGCCTTTATGTGAAAACTTGATAAAGAGTTGAATTTATGATAATTAATTGAATAAAGTTGACTTTGGTCAATATTTTTGGTAAACGGACCCGAATCCGTGATCTGACGGTCCCGGAAGGTCTGTAGAAAAATATGGGACTTGGGCGTATGCCCGGAATCGAATTTCTAAGGACCCAAGTCCGACAAATGAATTTTTAAAGGAAATTGTTGTCTGAAAATAATAAAGGTTTATGAAAATGAACCTTGATGTGAAACCTGTGTTGTCGGGCCCGTATGGTTTCGGAGCCCGGAACAGGTTCAATATGTGTTATTTAAGTTATCTGTGAAATTTGGTAAGAAACAGACTTGATTTGACGGGTTTCGGATCAAATGGGAAGATTTAGAGTTAATGAAGTTTTGAGGATTTTCATAGAATTTGAAATTTGGTTTGGAATGTGATTTTATGTTCCCGAGGTCCGAATGAAATTTTGAGATCGGGGATAGTTCCGTTATGTCATTCATGACTTGTCTGCAAAATTTGGGGTCGTTCCGGGTAGTATAGGTCGGTCCGGCGCGTTGTTATAGAAATCAAGAACTTAGAAATCCTTAAGTTTGATCCTAGTGGTTTTGAGGGGTAATTATTAGATTTAGCGTTGTTTAGGGTGTTTCGAAGGCTCGAGCGAGTCCGTATTATGAGTTAGGACTTGTTGGTATAGTTGGACGGGGGCTCTGGTGGGCCCAGGTGCCTCCCGGACACCACACGAGGCCAAAAACCAGCTGAAGATGCAGTTGGTGCACCTAATCTGGTGTGACCGCAGGTGTGGTTGCCCAGCCGCAGGTGCGAGACCGCTCCTACGGTCCCAGCCTCGCAGGTGCGAAGGTTCCGTAGGTGCGGTTCCTCTTCCGCAGGAGCGGAACCGCAGGTGCGGTCTTCAGCTCCGCAGGTGCGACCCCAACCCCTTCTTGCCCAATTCCGCAGGTGCAAGCCCCAGCTCGCAGGTTGTAATCTGACATGTTGGACATTACGTCTTACAACTGCTCATGAGTTGTTATCTCATGCTTTATACACACATAAGGGTCTAAGTTATGGATCTTCCTATACTGGGACTTGAAGTTCTGATATATATTTGATGAAAAATCTTGGGAAAAAAAATACCTTGCTGTTGCTGTAACCATCACGAACAACTACTACAATACACACATGCACGCTATATATGTTTGAAACATAACACTTAGAAGTTGCGATCTTGTGGTGAATTTTCGTGCAGTGGGATGCACAATCAGATCACTACGAGTGTCTTTTTGTATCTGATTTAGTGGTAGGTGCTAGACATGATGGCAGTTGACATTTGTTAACTAGTGATGAATCTTACTGGTACTTAAGGTAATGAAGGAACATATACAAGAGTTGTACATGAAAATGATTCTTGTTTTAAAGCTTTATCATGTTCCTTGGGAACAGAAGGAAAAGGGTCTATGTCATTAACAATCTGTTGGGACGTGTCATGGTTTTATGTATTGATATTAAGAGCTCCAGGAGCAAATCGGTTTGTGGAAGTGAGAACAAAAATTTGTTCTGATTCTTGATCCCTTTCTACTCCTCTTCCTTTACTTTCGACTAGACTGAGATCCTTGTTCTGTTTTATCTGTAATTCAACTTGCAGATTTGTCCTGTTTTCTCCCTTAAATCCATGTGACTGTTATTGGTTGATAAGCCATGAAGTATTTGAATCATAAGATTTAGTTGGGAAATTTGGAAATGCTTTTCTAAACTGGAATTATAGTGTTGTAATGTGGTTAGAAGTTCTTTGTTGTTGAGAATTTAAAGATAAGAGGTCGAGATTTGCATATCCGGTTAATAATTTGTCACGACCCAAACTGGAGTATCATGACTAGCACCCAGGCTATATTTGCCAAGCACCAACGTACATTTTATCTAGTTTTCTTTATTATCTTTAAGGGATAACGAGATCAATAAAATGGTAGATATGAATCATGAACATACATCACATGGGATGACTATATTGCTAAGAAACTACATAAAAGGTACGAGGTACAACGCTGCCATGAAAGACTATACAACAAAAATTAGCCAACAAGGCATACCAAACTATACATGAGTCGACACATGTCTATGAGCCTCTAAACAAGAATAAGTAATGCAACATAGCCGGAACAAGGCCCCGACATACCCATAACATCTATAACAAAATACATATCAACACCACGGCAAGTCCGGAGAAGGGATCTCGCCTATAATCGCTGAACATGAAAGCCTACTGTGGTGGGGGAGCTGCGTCTACCTGTCTATCAGGACCTGCAGCACGACATGCAGCGTCCACAAATAAAAAGGACGACAATACGAATAAAGTACTGAGTATGTAAGGTAGGAAAGCATAAATAAGAACAGTAATATAAAGAAAGATGTAGGAGATACAACATGTAACATCTTAGTGCCTCTAAGAGACAGTAACATGAAATGCATGATACATATATACACATAATCTTTTTAAAACATCCGCCTATGTGGGCATCATCATCATCATAGAACATTCGCCTCTGTGGGCATCATCATTATCATATCATACCCGACCTCAAAGAGGACTCGGTAAACCCAATTGATCAGTGGTTGCACAATAGGTGCCATACCCGGCCGATTATAGCGCGGCTCGGTAGAGTTAAATAGATACATATATATAATGCATGCAGGACTCATTGGAATCATGTTCTGAACATTTCGGAGTTACGTAAGGTCAATATTCTTCGTACACATCATTAGGGATAACTCTTCATCGAGAATATTATAAGGATCAGAAAGTACCAACAACATTGATAACATAATAATAAGAGAAGCAACCTCAACATCAATTGTTTCATAAGAAGGGAAACAATGTAAGTACTGCTAGCTTCTAAGAGTATAGTATCTTTGGAAGCTCGTTCATTGCATTATGCACAATCGGAATCGTGAAAAAGAAGGAAAGGGATAGCCTCACATACCTTGTATATACTGCCCCAACCTCAAGCTACACAAATGTCACAACTTCTTAATCTACAATAAGAGAAACGACACTATCGTTATCGTTTAAGCGTCATAACTATTATGTATCGACCACAACCTATTTTACGATGAAACGGACAACACCTACCCTATATATATGACTTCACAAAAGTCAAAACAATCACCAAAAATCCCAAACAACATCAATAATAATCATATTGAGCCTCCCAAAATAGTCCACACACAACCTAATCACTTCATACATAGATGGCCACCATAGTCGTGTCAAACGACCCAGAAATGTTACAATGAACAACCAGATCACAACCCTACATATATATATGGTGTTCTCAACACCCTTCCTCCTCCAACACTCCACAAAACAGTAGTAAAATACGCAGCCCAATAGCAATACAAAACAACCCGCTACAAGTCAAATAACTCGAACTCACAGCTTCCGATCACCGTTCCGTGAGTTCTAACTATTAGGAAACACATTTATTAACCTTTCTTGATATTTAAGTACTTAAATATATATATTAGACATTTCTTAACTATGAAGTAACTTATAAAACTCTAACTACAAAGAAAAAGGAGATGCGGTATAATGACACTTACGTCGTAGGGATCGTTTTGATGTTATTGCTTCTCGATTTCATGCCCGGGATGATATTCTTCTTTGAAACCCTGGAAGATAGCTTGAGGTTATGTTTATGGGTGTTCTATGGTCGTTTATGCTGAATAATGAAGAGAAAGCCGACCTAAGGCTTATATATATCAAGTTTGGAAAAGTCAAAGAGGTGCTAGCTTGGCACCCTAGGATTGGTCCATCTTCCGACGCTTATATCTTTTTATCTCAATGTCGTATAAACAAACGGTTAAGAGAGTTGGAAACTAAACTCCAAGACCTTCAATTTGGTATATAATATGTTCCAATAAGACCTCATATAACACATGAAATGTATTGCTCAAAAAGCTCTAGTGATCCACCTCTTGTCACTTATGATGTCTGCGCAGTCTCGCGAAACTTCAAATATCTCTCTAGTCCTACGTCGTATCGATGAACAGTTTAATGCATTGGAAACTAGACTCATAGATCTTAAATTTGGTTGGTAGATCATCCAATAATTCCAAGTATATTGGGAGAAAAGCTCAGTTACATTTGACATAATCTTCAGCACATTATGAGTGTAACTTGTGAAGACCTTTGCCGACTTTTGTTCCACAACTTGCTTGACTTCAAAATGTGGAACACAACTATTATACGATAAAAATTAACTCATAGCATAACCTCGTTATCATGTAATGAACTATAGTCTCACCCTAAAGTACATTTTATAACATTCCAAACTCGTCGACTTTCGACGAAACTTATTTTCTTCAATTGGTTTAGCTTTTAAACTTTCCAACCCTCTTGGTGCTCGTTATTCATGATCTTAAATATTTGTAACCTCCAATGTAACATGGTTAACTTACTTTATATTCCATCAAATATAATATTATTTCTGAGGTTACATCAATTGATTTACGATGTACTCTCACGTACGAAAACATGAGATGTAACATAATTGGTCAGATTGGCATTTCATAGGGAAGACAACATAAAATCTTAGGAAATTACTTGGTTTTCCTTCTGGGAGATTATCTATGTGTCGGCATTCCAGTTTGGGTTAGAACTCCTAATAATGGTTAATAATGGGCCTGCTAAGAGACTTAGGCCAGTGGCATGGAGATGTATACCCTCATGCCTAGCGATTTCCAGTTCCTAAATTTTTTTTTTTTTTGCTATTCATGTGTGGGTATTATATTCCAAAATATGAGATTATATTATGTTAAGGCTTTCCCTAGCCCAGTTGCTCATTTTTAATCAATACATAAGTTTTCTTCTGAATGTCTTAGTGACTTAAGTGATTCCCCAATTTCCATTACTTACGCTATACTTGCATCATTCCATGATATTCGAACTCCTCCATATGGTCCCAAATTTAGGATAAAATAATTCATAAACATCGAAGCTTGACTCAAGCGCGACTAATTACTATAGTCATGATTACGTAATCTACAACCGCATTCATGTTACTCGACCACAACTTCAAATTATAATAAAATCACACGTTGTAAATTGCGGGTGCATTTCATGTGGCACGTTTACAATGTGTCCAAAAACGGCAAGTGCACGCCATCGTGACTTGTTTCAAAATAATCCATAAATATTAAAAGCGGCTAAAAAGTAAAAGGGCTAAAATGCACAATGGGTTTAAAATATGTAAATAATCACATAATTAGGCCAAATATCAATAGTTAAGCGACCGTGTTAGAACCACGGAATCCGGGAGTGCCTAACACCTTCTCCGG
Source organism: Nicotiana undulata (assembly GCA_005239495.1). Classification (NCBI taxonomy): domain Eukaryota; kingdom Viridiplantae; phylum Streptophyta; class Magnoliopsida; order Solanales; family Solanaceae; genus Nicotiana; species Nicotiana undulata. The sequence goes on along the minus strand of ML276982.1, from coordinate 35,845 downwards.
GGTTAACAGAATTCCTTATCCGGATTTCCGGTTCGCAGACAATTTTAAACATAGTCAAAAAAATTCCTCAGTTTGGGATTTCAATAAATAAATGGTGTCCCGGACCACCGTAAAAATCTGGGTGGCGACTCTAAAACTAAAAAATCAATAAATAAATCTCAAATCCGAATGATGTCACTTAAATTGAAAAAACTCCCTTATCCGCCCTTACCGGAAGGAAATAAGAGTGTGACATTAACAATGCAATGGGTTTAACGCATGCATTAGCTTAGTTAAAGATAAAATCGTCCTCCAAAATTTATGCTAGATTAAAAATAATATTATATTAATGCAAGTTTTAAACAATCCAAGAAAGTGAGAAATAAAATTATATCCCTAGTAAATAAATAAATACTTAGCATATTTTCTGTTTTATAAATAAATATTCAACTGTATACTACAATATAGGTAGACAAATCGAATAATTTTTTGTATATCTTTTTTATATAAAAACATTCCTCAACATGTGTTTCTTTTAAAAAGATAAAGTGATGGATTGATTATGAGGATATTTTTATAAATAAATAATTCTATTAAAAATTATGCAATACTTAAATACATTAAATTAAATAATAAATAAAAAACATGCCAACATAATAAATACAAACATAACTAATGCTTCTTATACACTTTAACAAATGACCCCTTAGAAGTAAAGACAATTTTTTTACCGAACTCTAGGCTACTTCTTGAATTCAGGCTGGCTATCAGAGACTTGGCTTTTCCCTTGTGTAATGACTGAAGTAACCCCAGCAAACTGTCTTCACTTCGTTTGAAGGGAAAAGTGAACAAAGAATGAAATAGTGAAAAGGTTAAAAATAAAACAAGTGGATGAAGACGCATGCGTGGCTGACGCAAGAAAGAACCCTAAGACAAGACAAGTCAAGAATTATTTTTAGGGAAATTTACACAAATGTCCCAATAAATCTCAACTTATAACCTTTACTCATTAGTCATAGACTTATCAAAATTAGTCAATAAAAATTGAAAAACCAAATAATAGGGTTCTTTCTCTCAAAGAATCACATGCAAAAATCACCTTCCATATTTTTAAGCGTGATTAGCAACACTAGATACAAGACGGAAAGGAAATTTCATAGATGAGGTAACAAATAAGGTGATGAAATACAAAAATATATACAATATTCCAAAAATCTAACAAAAAAAAAACTTTTTCAACGGGATAGTTGAAATTCATTAAAAATATATAGATAAATCAATATACAAAATTTGAGGAAGATTGGAGGTGATTTGGATGGTTTTGTATCAAAATTCGTAATTAAATCGAGTTAAAAAAAGTCTTCTGCGACACATGTATCACGATTTCACACAAAGGTATACATGAATATACATGTGATACACAATTGATACAAATATGATACATATGTGATACACAAATGATACACAGTGTGATTTTTTTGATTTTCAGTTTTTAATTCGAATTTTCAATTCAAACCACCTCAAAACTTCACCAAATCATCCCAAAACTGAAATTCAAGCTCCTTAAGTTGTGTCCAATCTATTCTAATAACACTCACTCAAAACAAAGCAAAAATTTGATATTTTTTTGTTACAAATAGCTAATTGGCTAATTTGGTTAATATTAGTAATATTTTATCAATTGATCAATTATTATAATGAGCTAGTTATAAATGAACATAACTGGTAATTTTCCCTTTTTTTTTTGAAGCTATTTGAGAAAGAAACGTATATTGGACCTTTATTTACGGCCCTTGTTTTTTTTCAAAGAGAAGCAAATAAAGTTTATATTAAATTTTAAGGAAAAGAAAGAAAAAAACTTAATTTTATTGAAGAATTGGGTCTGGGGGTGTTCATTAAAATCCAAAAACCCGAACCAAACCGAAACCGATTCAAATCGATAAAAAAGATCGATATAATTTATGTTTGGTTTTGGTTTTATTTTTTAAAAACCGATCAATATTGTTGGTTGTAATAAAAAAAATAATCGAAAAGAACGAACCAAACCGACTATAGAAGTAGCTATTTAAATTTATCATTACACCTATACATATGTATATTTTTATACAAAGTTTCTAAAATTTTATGGTACATATTAGTCGTTTGTATTTTTAGTCTAGCCCTTTGCTATTATAATAGTCTAATTGTTTGCCTTTACATTCTAGTTTGATTGATAGTTTTCTTTTGTTGTGTAAAAGAATTAATTTCAAGTTAAAAATAATCGATTTTTATTTGAGTACTTAAAGTATTCATCACTATTTGATTCAATTATCATCAATATATCTTGGTAAATGATAGATTTCTCAAAGAGCAACTGGTTTGATAGTTTTACGCTGAAAATGTAGTCGTTGGAATATGTGTTTGGTAGTGTATGTCTCATATTAAAGAAAAAATCGATAAATAACCGAAAAACCGATTAATAATCAAAAAATCAACAAAACCGAATTGATAAAATACCGACTTACTTGGTTTAATTTCTTTTTAGGGAAAAAATGTTCCAAACTAGTCCATGGACACTCCTAATTGGAACCATTAAAGTGACGTATTGAAAGACGACGAATATTAGTTTAATTACAATATATTATTATGTATGAGTTACAAACTGAAACTATGCATGTCAACCTAGTTTTAGCTTTGTAAGAGTTATCGAACTAGATATGAACTAGATATCGAACTAGATATGAACATGATCATGATTAACTGTATTATTTTGAAACACATTAACAATTTTACAATTACGTTATAGATTTACCAATCAATAGATATAAAATCGTCTAATAAACCTTCACGGGTAATACTTTCAGTTTAAACAAAATGCTTGTTTATAAGCATCTTTGTGATGATCCAAAGGGTTATTTTTAGAACTTAGAATCAATTTTAGGCTTATTAGCCATAAAAAAACTAATTTTAAATACCTCGATCTGCGTGCGCACTCCGAGCGTGAAACCAGAAAGCTTTTATGTTAAAATATGAGAAATAGTAATTTCTAGAGTTAAAATTTGATTATAGTTGACTTTGGTCAATATTTTGAGTAAACGGACCCGGATCTGTGTTCCGACGATCCCGGGAGGTCCGCAGTAAAATATGGGACTAGGGCGTATGCCCGAAAATGAATTCCGAGGTCCCAAGCCTTAGAAATCAACTTTTGAAAGAAATTGTTTTGCTGAAATATTTATGAAATAAAGAAAAGAATTAATGTTTGAAATCATTGGTATCGGGCCCGTATTTTGGTTCCGGAGCCCGGTACAGATTTTTATGATATTTAGGCCTTGCCTGTAAAATTTGGTGAAAAATGGAGTTTGTTTGACGTGATTCGGACATCCGGTTGAAAAGTTATGAACTATAAGTGTTCTTGAGGAAAATAATGAGTTTTGAGGTTTAATTCATAGTTTTACATGTTATTTTCATGATTTGATCGTACGAGCAAGTCTGTATGATGCTTTCAGACTTGCTTGCATGTTTGGTTTAGAGCCCCGATGGCTCGGGGGAGTTTCAAATAGATTTGGGTTGTGTTGCGCTCGTTCTTTCTTATGCCCCGACGTCGTTTCTTCAAGCATAAATGATGTCATATTAAACAAACGAGCTCTGATTTCTATTTTGATTGAAGTATTAGATCTGTATCGTAATTACGGACCCGTAGCAAAAAGAATCATCGAATTTGGACATCGTATGAGGACTTTATGGTCATTTTACTAAGGTTGTCAGATATTTCAGGTAAATTATGAAATTGCCCCTGACGGCGTATTAAAAATCTGTACTATTTGCAAATATTAAAACCTACATATCTCCTTCATTATAAGGTCAAATTGAGTGATTCAAAAGCCTAACTTGACTAGAATTTCACAACGAATCCATTGGACATATAAAAATCTAGTTTAGGTATCTTTTGGCACGAGAAACGAGGAAAAATAACTGGCAGAAAAATATATATAAAACAGGCAGACTTCTTCGTCTTCAAATTTTCGACCCCACAGCCCTAAGAACGAATTTTTTCACAAAATATCATCCTCAAGTCATAGATAATCAATTCTAAACTTTAATCTTTCAATTACCCATTCTTTTACATCACTTTTAAATAAAAAACTAAGAATTTTCATGGTAAAAATTGAGGGTTTGGGTAGAATTAGGGAATTTGTAAAAATCGAATCTTTACCTCGAATTGAGGTCAAATTTCAAAACTAATTGTATATTTGGGTTCGTGGGTAAATGGGTAAACGTAATTTGGTCCGAACACCGAGTTTAGACCAAGCGGGTCCGGGGTCGGGTTTTCACTTTTTTTGAGAAAAATTAGGGAAAATTATAATTTTCAATAAAGTTAGTTCCTTAGCTTTAATTAATGATATTGAGTTAATTATGATTAGATTCAAGCAAATTAGAGCAAGATTCTAAAGGATGTAATTAAGCAGTGAGTGGCTTGCGAAATTGAGGTAAGTATTTGATTTAACTTTGACATGAGGGAATAGGAATCCCCACTTGTTTTCTATGTGAAATTCATGGCTTTGAATTGAGGGAATATTGTGAAAGGCTTTGACTTGAAAGGCGGTGAGATGGGGGTTGTGATAAGGAGGCTGTGATAAGGGTGGATAATTGATTGTGATACGAGTGAATAAATTGATCGTGATATATGAGTGAATAAATTGATATGATATGTCTGGTGGGATCGGGTTGCACGCTGCAACAAGGAGCTATAAGGGAGGACAATTATATTTTCACTGATTTTCAAAGATTTAAAAATTACTATTTTATATTACTATTTTTTATATTTTGGCACTACTTTTACATAAAGTTAAAGTTTTGAAACTTGAAAATTATTTGAGAATTTTTTATAGCTGAGGCCTGGAAAAGGCGGCTGAGTTATTTCATTGTTGTTGCAGTACTTAATTATTTGTTTAGATTTCCTTCTTGCTTTATATATTGTCTTAGTTATATTTTTCTTGTTCGTGTAGAATTATTTTATCGCATTATTGTATATATTATTGTCACAGGTTATATGTTGTTAATTCCCTGCCGTAGCCTCGTCAGTACTTCGTTGAGGTTAGACTCGGCACTTACTCGGTACATGGAGTCGGTTGTAATGATACTACACTCTGCACTCTTTTGTGCAGATCTAGGTATCGACCAACAATAGAGATATTTAGAGCGGTTATTCATTTATTCGGAGACACGAGGTATATATGACAGCGTTCGTAGATCCCGAAAGTCTTCTCCAATTTTTATAAAATTGTGTTATTATATTTAGAACAGTTACATTATTTCTTTCAGCTCATTATTTGTAGTATTCTTTTGTAGTTCGTGAATTGTGACACCAGACCCTGAGGTAGTCATATAGTCATATGTTTAGTTAGTGATTCAGCTTCATTGTTCGTTAATTATTTTATTCGTGAATTTATGCATTGAATTTAATAAAGTTTCGTTTATTTTTGGAATTGTTTTGTGATAATTAAGTAGACTTTAATGGAAATTAATTAAATAAATTCTAACATTGGTTTGCCTAGCAAGTGTGGTGTTAAGCGTCATCACGATCTCTAAAGTTGAGAATTTAGGTCGTGATAATCTTTAACTCAGGGGGTTTCAACACGTGAGAATGGAGGGTATTTCAGAATTTCAAGTTTTTTTAAGGGATGAAAAAAAATATGTATGTAATTAGTTAGGGGAGTAAAACATACGGTTTCAACAATTATAAGGATACTATTGAGCCGATAAATATTTATCCTTATCGAATATTAATTATATCAATTTACCTTCAAATGTCGCAAAATGCAAGTAACCTTTATATAAAGTTACTAACCTTTTTCCGAGAGAAAGAGTGAGTAAGTGCGCGCTAGTTTATCAGTGCAAGCATTCTATATAAACTAAAATGTTAAAATTATAGAAAAGCGGAAGATGCATGAATGTTCTAACTATGAGTTAGATAAATCATTTTGAAAATTGTAGAGAAATATTGATATTATTGATTTAGTGTAAACAACAAGTTCGATAAATCATTTTTATTTTTAAACTCAATTGTTAAGTATCAGAAAGAATGTCATTAGTTCAGCGAATGTATTAAAAGTATAAGAATGAATTAAGTGAATTAACTAATATGCATAAGATCTATTCACACATTTAATAATTTTCATTTTTCGCAGTAGCAGAGTCAGATTGGTTAATGAAATTCTGCAGAAGCGGAGCCCTCTTCGCAGGTGCGGCTCCGCAGGTGCGAAAATGAGACCGCAAATACGATTTTGCTGGGCAGTAAAACCCCAACTCGAGGTTTTTGTTCTCTATTGTCTATTTTGGATTTGAGGAGCTCGGGAGAGAGACGATTTTTCGAAGGATTTCAAGGAGCAAAGTTGGGGTAAGTGATTCTAACCTATATTGGTATACATTTCATGAATCTATGGCTTGATTCATCATCTAATTGGGAATTTAAGCTAGAAATTTGGGAGTTTAGGGCTTGAAAATTGGAGAGTTAATTTTGGGATTTTAGGGGCCAAACGAGGTCGGATTTTGATAAATTTGGTATGGTTGGACTCGTGAGTAAATGAGCTTTATAGTTTTGTAACTTTTGTCAGATTTCGAGACGTGGGCCCGGGGGCCAGGTTTGAGTCGATTTCGGGATTTTGGTCTAATTTGATAGTTTTTCATGTGGAATTCATTCCGTTAGCGTATATTGATGGTAATATACTGATTTTAAATAGATTTGGAGACCGAGTCGAGAGGCAAGAGCATCCCTGGTTAGAGATTTGACCGGTTTGAGGTAAGTAATGATTGTAAATATAGTTGTCACATCTCCTTTTCCCCGAAAGGGTGGGATATGAGAGTTTTCCAATTTAAGTGACATAAATCGAGTTGGGATTATTTATTTTATTTTTTCAGAGTCGCCACTTGGAATATTTATGGTGTCCCAAGTCACCGATTTATTTTTAGAATCCCAAATCGAGGAAATTGACTCTATTTGTTGGTTTGCGAACACAGAAGACCAAGTAAGGAGTTCTGTTAATCCGGGAGAAGGTGTGAGGCACTCCCGCGTTCCGTGGTTTTAGCACGATCGCTTACCTATTAATAATTGGCCTAATTATCTAATTAGTTAAGTATTTTAAAACCTTTTGTGCATTATCACTTTTTATACCGCTTTTAATTATTTATGGAATTATTTTGAAACAAGTCACGATGCCGTACACTTGTCGTTTTGGTACATGTTGCGAACCGCATCACATGAAATGCACCTGCAATTTGCGACATGTTTATTTTATTACTATTCGAAGTTATGGTCGGGTCACGTGAAATGCACACCCGAATTCGAATTTACGATTTTGTACACATTATGAATCGCGCCACGTGAAATGCACCCGTGATTTACAACATGTTAATTGCTTATTATTGTTTGAAGTTATGATCGGGTCACATAAAATGCACACCCGAATGGAATTTACGTATCGTTTTCATGTCACGGAAATCGTACCCATAGTCACAATGTTTTATTAATCGCATCTAAAGCAAGCTACAATATTCCTGAGTCGTTGTCCTAAATTAATTTAAGAATTGTTGTGAGATCTATGAATTATGGGAATCATTTGTAGATGATGTATAAGACTTGGGTGAAACAAAACAGATGTGTTAGAATCTTAACGGGATGCATTTGAAATTTGTTCATTACAATAGCCTGTTAAATTAACATTAGTATATATAGGAAACAACTAGCTAGTTTTTTCACAACTATAAAATTAATCCATAAGTCAAAGAAGAAAGAAGAAAAGGATAAAAAAGAACGCGTTGGCACTACTTTTACACCATTTACAACCAAACTAGGAGAATACTACCAAAAATAATTGAACTCACCATAACAGGAGCATAAATTCAACATTCAACCAACGAGGGAAGCTAGGTGATTCAATTATACACCTCAAACATAAGTACATGAGATTATGTGTGCATCTATTGTTCAAAACAAGCTGAAAAGACCAACTACAGGCTCTCAAATGAAGTGTTGAAGAATAGCAGCGACGACAGCAACCAAAAGATCGAATCAAACTTTGCAAACCCAGAAATGATGGATGAAATATCTTAGAACAATGAGAAGCAGAGGCAGCTTCATAACTGTCTGTCTTTTGGAAAAAAAACTTTGTAATGATTTCCCAGTTGAAAATCAGATTGGGGAAACCAGAACTTGTATAAAAGTGCAGTCTAAAAATGCAGCAACTTGAAATCTCTTTCTATGAATTTCTTTGGATTTTTCTTTACAATTTCCTTGTATTTTTCAGATTTCGAATCCTTAGTTTGTCCAGCTGCTACGACTCTCTTTTTCTGTCCAGGCTCGAATGAAGATTTGTGTTGCTCTTTTAGAGAAATGAAATCAGGGGTGGCTGGGGTTTCTTCAAAGGGAGAGGTCTGATCTGGTTATTGTGTGTTGAAGAGGTAAGGAAGAAGAACAGGGGAAACTGGCCACATTTTTTTTGGTTAAGGGGAGGGGTCCTCCTTTTCTTAAGGTTTTTTTGCTGGGCATAAAATTCGAAAAATCAATTCCGAAACGAAACAAATAAATGATATTATTCGGTATAGATTTTTAGGTATTTCTGTTCGGTACTCGATTATTGATTTTTCTGGTATTTCGAACAACGAGAGCCATCGCCTCCAGCGTGCTGTAGATTGAGCGATTATTCCGATTAGGAGGAAAAGGATCCAGAAAGCGTCGCAAAAGCATTCGTGGATCACTACTACTCCACCTTCGATACCAATCGGGCTGCGCTTGCTAACCTCTACCAAGAAAGCTCTATGTTGAGCTTTGAAGGTCAAAAGTATCAGGGAGCTCAAAATATCGTTGCCAAGCTCACCAGTCTCCCCTTCCAGCAGTGCAAGCACCATATCACCACCATCGATTGCCAGCTCTCTGGTTCCAACGGTATGCTTGTCTTTGTCAGCAATAATCTCCAAATCCCCGGCGAAGAGCAACCCCTCCAAGTTCAGTCAGATGTTTCAGTTGAAGTTTATATGTGTCCAACGACATATTTCGCTTGAATTACGCATGAAGGGTTCTGAGTTGAATAGTCTCTTGGTCATGTTTTCTTGATTGGTTTGTCTAAAACTAAACAAGTCAGATTGTTAGGCATGGAAGATTATTAAACCGAATCGTACCAAACCAAAATAAGAAATATCGAACCGTACCAAAATATTTTGGTACGGTATTTAGTATACACAATTGATAAACCAAATACCGAAATATCGAACCGAAATTCTTAAATACCGAACCGAATTAGCGAATGTCCACCCTTAGTTTTTAGGAAAGGGAATTTAAATTGAGGGGTTTGGTTATTGGGTCAGGCTTGGGGCGGATGGGCAATTCGGTTGCCGAAATTCTTTTGGCCCAATCCAAAAACAAGCCAATGTAATCTCTTTGCTTCTTTATTAGGCCTTGCACAATTAGCCATTTGGACTCAATTTTAATTTAAATCCCATTTTTCGTGTGGCTAGCCTATTTATCTACTAAAATTATTTTTATTATTTTTTAGGAGTAATTTTCTGTGGGGCAAAAATTAGGTGCTCACAATAGTCCCGAGGGTATGAAACCTCGGATTTCGTATCATTTTACTATTTTGAGGTGACGCACATGCTAGGTGACGGGCGTGTGGGCGTGCACCGTTGGGGATTGTGACTTGGTTCGTCCCGTAGCAACTGTAGAGTTGCATATTTTGTTTGAAACGGTATAATATCTATGTATTTTAGAAAGAATTCCAATAACTTGGGTTGAATGCCATGTTTGGGCCTTGTGCCATTACTGTTTGGACCCTCATGGGCCTTTTCTTACTATTCTCTCACAATTTTCGATTGAAAATCTATACTCAATCATGATTATACATGTTTACTGCATAACTCAATTTTATAACTCTGTTTTGATGCATATAAATATTGTTTTGGGCTGAGTTCCCTATTTTTACTGAAAGCCCAAGCGGCTTGAGAGGTTTATGATTGAGTGAGACCGAGGGCCTGATTTGTGAGGATATTATATGGGATCACGCTGCACGTCGCAGCATGTTTATTATAGGCCGAGAGCCTGAGTGATTTATGCCATGATTTGGCTTGATATAGCGCTTGGGCTGAAGGAACCCCTCCGGAGTCTGTACACACCCCCAGTGGCGCAGATACCTACCAAGTGCGAGTGTCGAGTGCCGAGTGATGAGTGACTGGCAGGCATGAGTGATGGTGAGGTATGCTCGAGAGGCTGTTACGAGTGATTGTGAGGTATGCCCGAGGGGCTGTTTATGAGTGACTGTGAGGCTTGCCCGAGGGGCTGTATATGAGTGATGTTTTGCACGAGAGACTGTTTATGATTTCATTATTTTCACTCTCTTTTGCATTTAGCCTCTGCTGAAACTATTGAAAAATATCTATAAATGAGTTTTCACCTAAACTGGATTTTTAACCAGATGATTTGACTCAAATACTTATTTAAAAGCATGTTGTGTTTCACTGAGATTTCATACTACGAACTTTATGTGTTTTACTGCTCGCCATTATTGCTCAACCTTTATTTATGGTTGTTACTTACTGAGTTGGCGTACTCACGTTACTCCATGCATCTTGTGTGCAGATTCAGGTGTTACTCGACGAGCTAGCGAGTGTTGATTGCTTCCATCGCGGATCCATCTGGAGTTATCAAGGTAGCTGCATGGCGATCGCAGCCTTGCTCTTCTCCCTCCTGTCTTCCTATAGTTGTTTTAGTGGATTTCTGGACTGTATTGATCTTAGTATGATTAGATATTGTAGACGCTCATGGCTAGTGACACCCAATGTTGGGCCTTTATTTTCAAATTTTCTTTGATTTGAACTTCTTTTGAAAGTTTTATTGTTAAATGGCTTGAAAGTTATTTTAAAAATGACATATTGTGTTGTTTTGGTAATGAGTCATTTGGCCTAATACCACGATAGGCGCTGACACGATTTGATAAATTAGGTCGTGACATTTAATTACCAAAAAAAGAAAAAAAAATCAGACAGCCAAAGATGGAAAACTAACAACCAAACGAAAAGGAAGGACCTTAAATAAATTTTGTCCAATAAAAAGACTTAATAAGTTGTATCAAAAAGTTCTTATATGTTATGAAACAATAAAAGAAGAAGAAAAATATTGTAGAGAAAGAGAGAGGGAATTCCTATTGAATTTTGGGATGATTTACAATGGAATAGGACCCCTCTATTTATAGGGAAAAAGTGACTTAGCCACCAAGTAAAATCCCTAAGATCTCTCTAAAATATAGACATTCATCTTAAATAGAATTCTATTTATAACACTCTCCCTTTAATGTCTATTCAACAAATAATGTGCCTCGTTAAACCTTAACTAAAATAAAACCCAATGGGAAAAAAATTCTAGAAAAGGAAAAAGAGTACACATGTTTAGAAATACGCCTTTTGGTTGCCTCGTTAAAAACCTTGCAAGAAAAAATCAGTGGGACAAAACCTTGTAAGGAAAAAAGAGTAGAACGCCTATTAACTCTCTTGATGATAGCATCAATTCACATCCTTGAGCCTTCGCATCCCAATCTTGTGCATTAACTTCTTGAAGGTTGACGTCATCAGAGATTTGATGAATAAATCATTCATATTAACTTCAATGAATATGTTGCACCTTGAAAATCCTCTTTATCACATTATCATGGTTATAGAGAATCGATAATTCATTCCACGTAACTTTTTCTCAAATGTTTATCATCTCCCCCCCATCATGTTAGAAAAACTAACTTGCTTTCTCAACTTAGGGAACTCATCTTTATGCGTTATGGTGTTAATCAAAATATACATCGCACATCAATAATAAAAAGATAAAATTATTTGGTTCATGACCCTGAACCAGTTATGAAAGGAAATATAATATACATTTGTATATAGCATATATCAACTGATATAGATAACTTTGTTCTTATAAGTAATAGTTTAGCTATTAAGTGGAGGCACTCAATAATCATTTTGCTAAACCAACTGTGATGCAAACCCATTTATCAAGATGAACTATCTTGAATTGACAATCTGGAAATTATGCTCTAAATTAAATTATTGATCAAGCTAGGGGTGGGCATATATCGGATAAAACCGATAACCCGAACCGTTAATTATTTATTGGGTTATTGGTATTGAGTTATTGGGTTAACGGTTTGATAACATGTAACAAAAAATATTGGGTTATCGTTTCGGGCTCGGTTTGTAATTCTATTATTGGGTAAAAACCGATAACCCAATAAGAATTAACTAATTTACTAATTTACCCTTAAATATATATATACTATACTAGGGTTTCATAATTCCTTTTCCCTATTCTTTCTCAATTCTCAGTAAGTCAGTTTCTCTTTCTCAGTTTCTCAATTTGCCGCCGCACCCCTACGACCCAACCTCAACAGTTCTCCGCCTCACCACGCCTCACGCCCTCACTAGTTCTCCGCCTCACGGCTCACGCCCTCACTAGTCACTAGTCAGCCTGTCAAGACTCAGGTCGGCGTCACTCGTCAGTCGCATCACGACCTCAGGTTGAACAAGTGTTTCTCTCTTTTTGGACAAATCTAAAATTATAAAACACATATCATTTTAACAAGTGTTTCTCTTTTTGGAATATTAAGAATCCTAAGCAGTAAACTTCTGTTTATTTGATACATAGGCTAACCAGTTTATGATATTATCAATTCATAATTTCTGATAAAATTTCATATAGATTATCGTAACATAACCTGTAGCTTAAAGACTTGATTGTGTAACGTCCTCTTACTATTTTATCCCACTTTTTTCAGAATTTTTTAGCTTCTAGTTAAACATACGAATCACGTTCCACGTTTTATTATCAATACAATCATATTGCATCCACATTTGTAATCCTATATTTATGCATCATAAAGTTGTCAAAGACAACAAAAATCTGATCTGTTTCTTGACTTCTGGCTAAGATAATTGAGAACTCGACAGTTTTATATATTGCGAAATTGTTTTAGTTGTTTTATCTTATCGGGTAAATCGATAACCGAACCTATAATGATCGATAACCGATTAACCGATATCTTATCGGTTTGGTTATCGGGTTATGATATTTGTAAACCGATAAACGATAGGCAAAACCGATAATATTCAAAATCGAACCGAACTGACTGATACCCACCCCTAGATCAAGATACCTCGCAAACACCATGTTGTAGGTTAATAATAATCGCACATGTAACCATCTCATAGATGCATCTTTATAAGGTATACATGGAAGGCGAATGATCTCATATTCACCTTTGATATTTCCAGCATTCATGAGATTCAATCCCAATTTTAGTTGGTACATCAATTAATGAGAACAAGTAACATAAGAGAATTCATACTGAACTTTCTAGTTCTTTAATATTTACCCATGTGAATTCCCTTTTAATATTGCACATCATACTTAAATTAACATGGCTAAATCAATATGCCAATTGGATAAATTATCAATATTGATAAAGAATAGGCTTACACCATGACGTGTGCAATTATCAATAAACTCTAAGTTTATTATGATATGAGTTTTTATATCAATAAACTTCTGCTTTATTGTGGTGTTCTTTTATTTGTGTAGTACAAACTGAAGAATAAAGCGGATAACTTTTCACATACATATTACCCCGTTACAAGTTGTAGTAGTAGAAGATATTAAATCTTTCCTTTATTTATAGTCTCAATATAACCACCCGATTTCGCGAATACTTTAGAAACTCAATAAGTTTCTTTGAGACTTACTACGACACAATATATTATTGATAATCAATTTTATTTCTCCAAAGTAGTATAATTGGCTCTTCTGGAACTTTCAATTAATTTTGTACTACTACATATTCATCAAAATTCATATAGTGAATATCTCTTTCAAGGAGAAGGTTATAAATTATGGTCATTGTCAAATTTATATGCAAGATCTGTCTCTTGCATTACTATTGTCTTTTAATAATCATATTGCCAAAATATTTTGGTGTACAATAGGTATGTGACCAATGGTCATTCATGCCATAATAATGACATTATTTTCTTATTAATCTCAAACCTCTTTTTAGAGCTGAATGTGGTATATTCACTACCACTGGCACATTGATATTCTTCCAAGAATGAATATGTATTCATAAATCGGATGTTGTCACATTCACTTCATGAATGGACCATAATCATCTATATGTGTTTTACAAAATCTCATGTCAAATCGATGACAAATATTATTTTCAAAAAGTGAGATTATTTTGAGAATCCATATTATTCTCATTATCATAATGATGATGATTATAATTTCGTCTATTGCCACGTCCACATCGATATATACTTTCACGATAATATTTTGTCTTCTTTTAGACTTATCATATATTGCTATCACATTCTCTCAAGGGGAATGAGAATGAAGCAAATTCAATGGGACGAGTTTCCATTTCTTTGACCACAATTATACATGAATTTGATCATGGCAAGGCATAGAAATTTTATCACTTCGGGTGGCTATAATTTCTTGCAAACTCTATTAGAGTTATAATCAAAGTTTATTATCTTTGCTTGCATTTAAAATCAAATTATAGAATTTCAAGAATTTAAAAGAGAAAAATTAAGTAAAATACTTACTTTATATCCAGAATTTAATCATGAAGGAAGTTCATGGAACAATTAACAATCATTATGCTCAATCCCAGAGCTTCTACTCAATTGGTTAGAGTCTCGTGTTGATAACGTGTTATGAAACAATAAAAGAAGAAGAACAATATTGCAAAGAAAGAAAATTCTTATTGAATTTTGGGATGATTTACAATGGAATATGACCCCTCTATTTAAAGGAAAAGAGTGATTTAGCCACCAAGTAAAATCCCTAAAATATAAACATTCACCTTAAATAGAATTCTATTTATAACATTATATGAAATTTGTGCGTATTCGCATGTATTAAAGTAGACTCGTTTTACTAGGTGGTTTACATGGTAGAAGGGTCATAGGTTAAATGAATTTTATCTTTTTGGTAATTAAATATTTTATTACCAACAACAATATGTACGACTAAAAAAGCTACAGAGGAACATCTCATGCTTACACCAAGAACTAGGGATGCCAATGGATATTTGAAAATCGACTAAATCGACCGAATCGTACTGTATTGAATCAATTTTTAGGTTTCTTTTAATAAAACCATAGATTTTTATATAAATCTATAACCATACCGATAATTACGTTATGTTTTTAATTTTATGAAAATAAACCGAAAAATACCGAACCGTACCGAATAAATTTACAATCTGAAAAATATATTTATATATTAAGTTTAAAAATAATAAAGCATTAAATTTTTTCTTAGGTTTTGGAATTATGAAGCAGTTACAAGCCAACAAGTAATTAAACTCAAAATCCTAATTCCCAAACTCATTATGCTACTCCTATTGAAATTAATTATTTCTAGCATATTCATTAGCAAGACACAAGGTATTGTAGCGATTATAAGTAGCAAACTACAGTGTATTGAATATGTTTCCTTTTGTATGCTTTAGATTTATCTTTTTGAATTTTTGATCTTCTATAAACTTTATTCTTGAATCCCATCTTGATTAATATCTTTCCACTTGCGTGATTTATATTTTCTTTGTATTTGTTTAGTTTCTTACGTTGACGTAGAATAGTTGATTATACTCTAGTCATCTTTCATAATTTCTTAATTCATCACCTTGTAAAAGTGTCTACAAAATTTTTCTAAGTCCTATAAAAGTACGTATGTTATTGCATTCTACTTTCTACTAGTGATATTTACACGACATTTAAAAAATTATCGAAATTTTACCGAACCGTACCGACACCAAAGAAAAACCAACATGGTTGAGATGGTTTCGAAAAGTCTAATTTTGGTTATACATAATAGAAGAACCGAAAAATTGGTATGGTACAAATTTTATGCTTGAAATATAGGATGATTATGGAGAATAAAAGGTTTAGCTTGAGGCGTGTCAAACACACTGTCCTTAAGGATATTTTGCCCACACCGTGATGAATATTATTAGGCGTATCCCCCAAGATTCAACAAGCTCTTCTAGTATAACTAGGAATAGAAACAACAAAGACTTATAAGAAGAAAACCCAACACAAAAAAAGGTAAGAAAAGTTTGTTAACTTTTTTATTTTCCCTATATCATGAACACAACCAAATAACTTTATATATAGTCTAAAAAGATGGACCTCTGAAAAACCAAAAAAAAATCGTTAAGAATTTAATGCCAAGATCTGAAATGAATGACGCTTTAAAGTTCATTAAGATTGGTAACTGATCTTTCAAATATTAATTTTAATAACGTACAAATACAAACTAATGATCATTCAATTGTTTAATTTATTTTGTCCCAAATTGAATTCAAATTTAACTGATTTTCTGTTACAAATATTTTAAAATAATTACTATAATAAAGACTCATTAACATAATATCAAAAGAATGAACCTAGACATCTATTTGAATATTTCTTTTTGAGTTATCAAATTATTTTTCCAATATTTTATAAAATAATCGATCGAACCGAACCGTTGACACTCCTACCAAGAACTACAAAATCAACTCCAAGCACTAATACGATGATTAAGTAGAGGCGAATGCAATGTATTGGTATCGAGTTCAACCAAGCTCGGTATTTTTACGAAGCATAAATTTATATACAAATTTATTAATATTGCAATAAATGTTCAATATTAAAAATCTTGAAGGTTAAAGGTTGAACTCATAAAATTTAATTTATACATTCGCGTTTGCGCTTGAGCTGCTAGAGTTCTACTTAGACTTAAATGAGCTTTACTATTATAAAAAATAAAGTTTTAATATGGTATGATTACATGCTAAATGTGTGATATTTATTTTTTTTAATCAAAAGGTAACAGTTGTGTGACTTTATTATCCTAAAAAAATAAAAATAAATTTGATACTGCAGTAGTACTGGATGTTAATTAGTGGAAAAAATTATGTTGATGAAGGAGCAAGACAGATGTCTTTCTGATGCCCGACACGTCAATTGCCATCTAAATGGACCATAAATGTTCAATTCTACATTCTTATAGTGTGTTTGGCCAATTTGTTTTTTTTAAGTGTTTTTTTTTTTTGCCAAAAGTATTTTTGGTGTGTTTGGCCAAGTTTTTAGAAGAAAAAAGTGCTTTTGAAAAAAACAGGAACAGATTTTGAAAAACTGAAAAATGTACCAAAAATATTAATATTCTAGTTGCCAAACCCCTAAAGTTTACACTATGTTGAATCTCATTTGTCACAATGAATTCTAAAACTTAAGGTTTTAAATCGAATCAAACTGGGGCTTAAGTTTTCCTTCTAATTAGGATTTTCATGAATCCTTGAAGTAATTAACGATATAAACATTATATAACTGCCTCCAACCAATTTGTGATTAAGGTGTAGTGATGTTTAATAAATGATGATGTATTACGGGGCATAATCCTGTTTTAAAAATAGATGCTACTTAAGAAATGACAAATTGGATCATTAACAGTAGATATATAAAGATAAGTAGACAACTAATAAATTTTTTACAGAATTTGCCAAGGTAATGAATTATTTTCTTTTCTAATTAGATACTACTCTAGTGTGCTATGATATGTTCATATCTGCACGTTAAGATTTTCGGCTTTAAATAGAGCACAAAAAAAAAAGAACATAATCAAATACCTACTCCAATTCCTTTTCCTTTGCTAATTATCCACCACAAAAAGCAAACTTTGTGATATAATGGTTGGATTTTGTAAGTCCTTGCACTCTTCTCTTCAACTTTTGTTTTTGTCGAGGTCAAATGTATAAGTTGTACTTCTTCTGCTTCGGTCGTGTTTCTCTTTTATACGTCTCTTAAGATATAATTTCTTTTCATTCAATACTTACTCATAATAAAGTATTTATGGTCTTCAAGAACAATTAATATT
Organism: Nicotiana undulata; assembly: GCA_005239495.1. Lineage (NCBI taxonomy): Eukaryota > Viridiplantae > Streptophyta > Magnoliopsida > Solanales > Solanaceae > Nicotiana > Nicotiana undulata. The sequence continues at coordinate 17,928 of ML276982.1, read as the reverse complement.
AAGGGTAGAATAGAAAACAATAATAATTTACTTTTGAACTTCTAATATAGCAAATAATTTGAGACAACAATTTTTACAAATCATGAAGATAATTTGAGACGGAGAAAGTTAATTTGTTTTTAGTAATTTCGTTTCTTTTGCAGTTCATTCGTTTCTTCCTTTTTCATACCTTAAAATTACCTCGAAAACCCAAAATTTTGATGAGACAATTAAGTTGTAAGGACAAAGTTATGCTACACAAAAGCGAAAAACATATAATTCAACATAACTCTCTAAGGTGAAGTCTTATACATTTGTTTAAACTTTTCAAAAAATTAGCAGGAAGTAGGAAAAACTCAACAGTACTGAGATAATGTCACTGTAATTCGGGCTTTTGCACGTAACTCGAATTGTAACAATCCCAATTGTAATATCTTGATCCTGAGACTGTCACTGAGATATATTTTAACAATTAGTATAATTTTCTGCAGTTTTTTGGCTAAAGGTTGAAGGAAGGAATGTTAGCTTTTTGCGTAGCAAGAAAGATGAGGATTGTGGTGAGGTTTGCGGTATGTCATTCACCCATCTTTGGTTGCAGTTACTGAAATTAAGAAGATAATTTGATGGGCCTCAAATAGAAGAGAATTGTAAAAGTTTGGTTGGTTGCATAATATATTGTAACATGATTCTCTTGAAACATTTCATTTTTTATAATGACATGTTTGAAGTACGGAAATTACCATTAGTCAGTCGCGATCAAATGAACTGAGTTTGCCTGTGAAACAAATTGTGAATATTCAGCAACAATTTTAAACATGTTCATTAGGATGTAGCTTCTAGAAAGTTTTGCATGAGGTTGGCTAGCTAGATTGTAACTTTGAGCTGAGGGTCTCCCCGTAAACAGCATCTCTACCCCTCCGGGTAAGGTCAGCGTACTCTCTATCCTCCCCAAACCCCACATTTTACTGGGTTGTTGTTGGCTAGATTGTAAACCAGTTAAGCTCGTTTTCCTTTTTTTATTAAGGAAGCGAGCTATTAACTGTAAGCTTTTAAATACAAGAGAAGTACGTAAGAGAAAGAGTTCTTAATTATAAACATAAAACAGGTAGAAGAATGAGAGAAGATGGGCAAAATCTATTGCTCAATCAACCAACAAAATTGACATATATACTTCTCTACTTGAGAAGGATGAAAAATGTATAAATTTATTTGTCCTAAGAAGGAACTAAGAAAACAAAAATGCAAAGGAGGAAAAGGGAGAGCCACCATATACCAACTCTATACATGAAAAACATAAAAGGGATAATTAGGAAAGTGCCCATATATTCTACAACCCCTATCTTCCTCTTGTATTACTTCTTTGTGAAAAACAATGGTGATTGATCAAACACTATTTGCCTTTCATCTGAGAGCATTCACAAAAGCTAGCAAGGAGTCTACATCCCTCTTCTCTGTAGGGTACTTAATGGCCTTGGAAGAGTTCTTTGGGAAGAAAAGTATTGTAGGGAAGCTGCCAAGCTGCAATTCTTGCTGTGCAAATGATTTCTGCTCACCATCTGCCCTAAATTTCCCCACCTTAACACCTGAACCAGCCAACTTCTCAGCCAATTCAACATAAGATCCTTCCATTGCCTGGCAAAATTGGCACCAAGGTGCATAAAGAACAACGATCCAAGGCTCTCTTCGGTCATCCAATTTTAATAGGTTCTCAACACCAGGCCTACTCAAGGTAACAATGTCCTTGGTATCAAAAATATCAGCAACGGTAGCAGTACCATTTGTTTGGACAGCACCATTTACAGTTTCATCCTTGATGTTGCCCTTGTGCAATCCACACTCCTTCGCCTTGGCATCTTCCCACCACCATCTTCCCTCTCTCTCGTGTTGCCCTGGTAGGACCGGCCTTGTGCAAGGTTCGCATCCAATGGAGACGTAACCTTGTGAATGTAATGAGTTCACTGGCACATTCATGGCACGAAGGAAGTTCCAAATATCTTTTCCGTCCACGTTAGCCACGGGGTTCCACTTCACCAAGCTACCAGCACCGCCGTCCAACCCTTCAAAAGAAGGGTCCACCTGAACAACAGGAATTTCTGATCGAGTTCCAGGGGACTGATCTTTACGTTGCCCTGTGATCCAGGCACGTAAGCCCTTGAGGGCTCTCCTCAGGGGCCTAACCTTTCTCACACGGCAGCACTCTTGGTGGCCGTCTTCATAGAAAGAGAAAAGCCCTTTGGTCCTAACTAAGGCCTGAACTTCAACAGCATCAGGGAACATGTACTCGATGCGAATGCCATAGTGCTTCTCCACACTATCAAATAATTGGTAGGTCTCCGGGTTCAACCTCCCAGTATCAAGGCTGAAAACTCTGAATGGTCGACCAGTTAAATGTGCATACTCTATCAAAGCAACATCTTCAGCACCACTGTAAAATAAGAAAATCATAAAAGAGCTGCATTAGGGAGAGAATCACTTTGGAGCCTGTTCTCAAATGAACTTTTTCACCACAGCATCCATAGCTAAAATTTTAAACAAAACATAAAATATTGAGCGGCAGAGATAAAACTAACAAATTTGGAAAAGCAAAATGAGTTCCCCTAGGCATCGATCAAGGAGCATATCGATACACTCATATGATATAAATATGATTTTCATTCACAGGTAATTCACATGTACCATGAAATAAGAACTTTCAATTTGCTTCAAATACTAAAGTTCATCAGTAATCCTGTTTGCAACCATTCAAACACTCAAGTGATCTCCATATGGATATGCTCAATTAAACATTTCAGAATACTAAATTTAAGCTACAGAAACAAGCATCATGAATATAGCTTGACGATTCAGATTACTAGACTCTTCTTTGTCCCCAAATCATGAACCTTCTCATTTTGTTATTTCAAAAGCACTTACACTCCCCCAGTTAGAAGAAAGCCAATATTTGTATTTCAACATTTATTGTGAACATTAAAGTGGATTTCCATATTTCATCAAAGAAAACATCATCCACATAATACAACTTGAATAATTATGAGTAGAAACTCATTTATATTGAAGCTAGATTTATAATTAGAAAAAAAAAAGTACCTGAAAGCAATAGCAATATCATCCCCAAATTTCTCAAGGGCCTTGTCCATAATCTCAAGAGGGGAAGCATTTTGAAGATCCTTGGCCAATTTCTCAAAGTCCTCTTCCTCGGCTTTCTCTGCTACCTCTGCAATTTCACCATAAATAAAACAAAAGCAAATGTCATTTTCCTTCCTTATCATCAAACCATCCACATACAAAGACAAGTAATTGAAAATTTTAATGTACCAGGAGCCACGATGGTTGCTGCAGAGGGAACTATGGAGTCATTCCTCTTAGGCTCAGCGTTCAATGGCTTCACTGCCGAACGCCTCCAACTATTCAAAGCTATTGACAGCAATTGAGGCCTATCCAATGGCTGAAAGGTACCCAATTGGGACACTGCAAACAAAACAAAAAAAGAATTATTAATGAAATAAAACTCAAAATCTTAATAATAAAAAACCCAAGAAAATTCAAACCCAGATGCTGAAATTCCTCCAATAATCAAACTCAGGATAAATAGTGAAACGTTTAAATGAAAAATCAACAGATACATTTGTGTTGTAAAATAAGAAGACATGGAATCATGAAACAAGGAACAAAACAACCCAAAAATCTGAAACGGAAAAATTGAGCCCAGATGCTAAAATTTTCAGAATATATCAATCAAATCTAGGAGAAACATCGAAACTTTGAAAGAAACAAGTAATGGGAACCTTTGGACTGTTCAAATGAAGACAAAAGATCCATGAAATAACAGAGAAAAAAACTACTACAGAAAACTGATACAAGCACACAAGAAAATTTAAACCCAGATGCTAAAAAGCTTGAAATTATCACATTCTAGGATAACGATTGAATATTTGAAAGGTAAAAAAGTAACCTTTGGGATGTTCATAAGAAGAAGAAGAAGAAGACAAAGAGCCATGGATTGCAGATGAAGAAGTGAAAGTCAAAGCCATATTTTCACACACAAAGAAAGATTTGTTTCAGCGAAGAAACGCTAAAAATTCTTTGTGAGATGTAGGGGAAATGGCGATGGGAAGAAGAGTGTGTTCGTGTGGGTTGAAGAGAGAGGAAAACATGGTGGGAAGTATAAAAGGAGACCTGAAGACAGGGCGGCCTTCTAGGTTCATTGAACTTGGACGTGATTTAGGATTTGAACGTGAGTCTTACGTGGCACTATCTGATTGGACAATGCGTCAATTTGGGTTTCATCAGCGCTTTGGTCATGTGGCGGGCCGGGAAGAGAAAGAGAGATGAAAGACACAAAGGAAAGGAAGAATCGTGGTGGAGAGAGAGTGCTTATTTCTCACCAGTCAAAAGTTTCTTTAGATTCTGCTTTGGATCATTTGAATATATATTTTTCCTCTTATTTTTTTTCAAAATAAATAATTTTTTTAGATTTTAAGAATAATTAATTAATTTTTTTTTATATTATCTTTGGAGTAAATAGTGTTGGAGTATTTTTAGGAGTATTTATGTGAATTGTGAAGAAATAGTAAAAGCTAATATGATCAATTTCATTAATAATTAATGTTAAAATATGAATTTCTTAATCTGCATAAAAAAAACACTTATTATGGACCTGAGGTAGTATAATTTATTTTGACAAATTCGGGTTTGTGGCTTCCAGTTGTATATTTGGAAAAGATTTGGGGCTAATCTCCTTGATGTATAAGAAAATAACAAATTTGTTTCACAGAAATACTTAAATTTGGTTACTACAATACACCATCTTTCAAATAAATAACTTAAAAAAAGTTGAACTTTTTACATTGCAGTATTTTCTTTATCAAACTAATTTTGAATAAATAAATTGGCTTTAATACATTTTCTTTTTAAATTATAGCACCATATTCAGTAATTACAGTAGATTGCAAAATTTTGAATGTTAATGAAATTTAACTCAATTTAAATAGTCAAACTAAATTTAACTCTTATAATTAATAAAATAAGCAAGAGTATGAATTATGTCCAACTTGTTGCATAACCAATAAGCGTGAACGTTGTCCTCTTTTTCTCTCCACAAGTAGAGAGTATAGAAATTATTGTGTCATATATGCCTTTTATGGATGGCTGCTAACTACTTTCTTCTCACCTCATGTTTAGATGCTTGGGAAAATGCTGAGTATCTACAAGATTCTAATCCTCAAAGCCTTGGAAGATACAAAAAAACAAAACAAAAGAAAAACAATCTGTCACTTCTCGAGCTCATGGATCACATAAGTAAAGAGGTTTTTGTGGCAGAAGTCATATGATACAGTTTATCAATTACTTCGTCACAAGTCACAACCACACTGAGCCGCAAATTAAAGATGCCTACCTGTGCGCTTGGCACAATTTATGATTTAAATCAAATAACAAATACTTTTTGCTCAATGGCATGTGATTATAAATTATGAGAAATGAAACTTAATTTCTCTTCTGAAATGGTCCAACATTTCTACATCTACATCTATATAATATTAAAAGTTATGTAGTATGCATTGTCAAGTCAAGTGGCATGCTATAATAAAATTACTTTGACAATTTTAGGATAACATTTTTAACTATATAATAAGTGAAAGTCTTTCAACACCGACGAAGGACAATTCAATCTTTTTTACATATAATTAGGTCAAACTTGGGACAAAAATACCCAAGTTTCATTCTTCCTTCGTAATTGCACATTCTACCAACTGTTCCACTCTTCATAACTCTACCCTCTTTTCTCTCTCTCAATTTTGATTCAACTAGCGATACTGTATTTCAGACGAACATGTAAGTAGTTCTTCTTTGAGGATTTGCATCTTCATCTTCGAATTCTATAGGCGATAATTTGTCGTATCATCTCTGACATTTGGTTCTTTTCTTAATTGATTCTGCAAATGCATGGTCTTTATTTAATATTTGGTGACAAATTTGTTGATTCTGTCAAAATTGCCTCAACGGACATTCTCAGATCCTTATAGTTCAAAGTGTAACACCCCGTAAATTCGACTTAGATATGAATGTGTTATTATGACTATTTTTACGTCATGAAGTAAGGGAGTTATGAACATTTTCTAAATCATGGAGTAGTGAAAGTTATGACATATTTTATTTTAATAATAAAATCCTAATATACTAACAGGTCTTTCACTGGAATGTAGTTTTTTTTCACAATATTATGTAAGAGCAGTAAAGTTAATATATCATCCGAGTACTTAGTGTCAAGAGGGTTTGCTACTACTTTATTTATTAAGAGAATCTTATATAAATGTTCCAAATAAGTCTCAATTTATCAATCTCTAACCTTTAATCGTAGACTTATCAATATTTGCCAAACATAAATAAAAAGTTAAAACCCAAATAAACTAGGTTCTTTTTCTCCAAGAATCACACGCAAAGATCTTCTTTCATAATTTTAAACGTGATTAGTAATACTAGATGCAAAACGGAAAGAAAATTGTATGGATGGGGTAGCAAATAAATTGATGAAATACAATGTGTGTATATATATATATATATATATATATATATAAGATTCCAAAAATCTACGCAAAAAGTACGATTTTCAATGGGTATGGTTGAAATTAATTGAAAACATAGAGATTAATCAATATACAAAATTTGAGGAAGATTGAATGTGATTTGGTATCAAATTTTGAGTTAAAATCGAGTTCAAAAAATTCTTTTGCGACACATGTATCAAACAAACATGTATACATGTGATACGCGTTTGATACTAATATGACACATTTGTGATACATATATTATTTTTTTCATGTTTAAGTTCTACTCCGAATTTTCAATTCAAACCACCTCAAAACTCCACAAAATCATACCAAAGCTGAGATTCAAGCTCCTTAATATGTACTCATTCTATTCTAATAACATTCGCTCAAAAGAAAGCAAAAAATTAGTATTTTTTTTGGCTACAAATAGTTAATTGGCTAATATTGATAATATTTAGTTAATATTAATAATATTTTACGAATCGACCAATTTTTATATAAGCTACTTATAAATGGACATAGCTGGTAGTTTCCCTTTTTAAGTCAAGATGGTACACGACTACATTATTTCCTATACGCTGTTCCACATAAACAATATTATTAATATCAACGTCAGGTATCAGAATAAAAAATAATAATGGGAAAAAGATACGTCTGGCTATGGAGTGCCCACTAATAAAAGTGTAATTCGTAGAATATGAAACTCCTGCTGCCCCTTAGAATTTCAGAAGGGTTACAAGCACTTTTAATTTTGCCTCCACCATAATTTCTGGAAATCAATGATTTGACGCACACAGTGAACAGCTAGAGAAGAATAAAGTATAAAATTGTTCAACTTGATACTCACCTTTAACCTAATATATTGCTTTAAAATCAAAAGCGAAATGAAAAATGTAATAAAGAGAAAACAAACAAGTATATAGCATGAAAATAAATGGAGAGACCTACAACGCCCTGTATTGAAATAAGAATTAATCCATAAGTCTAAATTAATACTAGTAGGAAAAAAGATTGTTCGTGTAAGCTCTCTTGTTTTTTTCTTCTTGTCGTAAAGGCAACTTAATTATATCGAGATGGACTTTTTGAACTCTTCATCAAATTTGAAGTTCACTGTACGATCTAAGAAGCAGAACGTTCCATCATTTAAGAACTTCAATCAAGTGAAATCATTTCAACTTAAGGTGTTGATCACCCCCCTTGTCTTTTAGAATGATTAAGTTTCATTACTATTGAATGCATATTCTAATTGCTTATCCAACAATACAAGGATACTCATATATTTTACTTGTATTTGTAATTGATTTAGGGGTTGTTTGGTTGGAATACGATTTATACCGGTATAAGTTATGCCGGTATAAGTTATGCTGGGATTGTTGTTTATGTTATATCTCTGTATTTGTAAAACAATTCTGGAAATAATAAAATAAATAAACAGAAATGTAAACGCAATGAAAGTAATCCGAGCCCACTGAATTCACAGTGTTTCCTTAAGGAATTTAATCCCCTCCTAGTACCCAAGGTTATGGATTATTTCCTCCCAGGATAGAACGAATTTCACACTGGTGTAGTGGTACTTCAAACCCCAGTGTTTCAGCGAACTCAAAGTTCGGTAGCAAATCACACTTACTTGCTTTCTTTGAAGATGAAAGTATGCAGAAAGAAGGAGGAGAACTCAGAAATTAGTATGTAAAATCTGAGAGAATGGACTTGTATTTATAGCCAAAGTTGGGCTGAAATCTGAAGAGGTGCAACTCTCCATAATGGCTGTTTTTGCAAAAACGCCCATAAAGTAAATGCCATGACATAATTGGCTATTTACTCAATAATAAAGAGGGAAAATTGAAGGGTAGTTAATTTTCTGTTACAAAACAGAAAACTAAATTCTGGATAATAACTGAAATGGATTTAATATTAATATTTATTTTAATATTAATATTTTGTTATTAAAACAAATATTTAATAACATTTCTGTTAATATTTACTATTAACAAATAAATTTGGTCCAAAAAATAATCTCTCGATCGATCATTTGACCAAATCCAAATCCAAATCCAAATCCGAATCCGAATCCGAATCCGAAGCCGAAGCCGAAGCCGAAGCCGAAGCCGAAGCCGAGGCCGAGCCGAGCGAGCGACGACGACGACGGCGCGAGGCTTGCTTTCTTCTCAACTCTTTATTAGCTAGAAGAAGAGCAATTTCTTATATACCCATCAAAAGTCTTTTCCTCTTCCTATGTGGGACAATTAAGGAGGGAAACTCAAATATTACTCAAATATTTTATTTTCCCCTCCATTTCCCATTCACCCATTTTAAGCATTAATATATCATTAATTACTTAAAATCCCAACAGTTTATTCATTGTTTGGTATTGTTATATTAAGAATGACAATTGCATAATTTCTAAGAAAAAGCTATAAGTTATACCGGTGCTAAATACTCCATCTTCTATAAGGTATAAATTATCCCAGTGTTGAAATTAACACCAAGATAACTTATACTTGATTTGCTAACCAAACAGGGTATTAAGATAGTATTAAATTTNTCCTGGTGTAGCAACATCAGTGATGTCTGCCATGATTTGTTACGTGTATAGAGAGGACGAAAAGATGAAGAAGAAAAAAGGAGATTCAAAGGCGAGAAGCAAGCCTTCAAGGCTCTGATACCATAATGGATTTTCAGAGACTAATTGTTTTGGAAATTTTCTCCTTGTTGTTTTGATAATGCACTGTACATGTCTTTTTATACAAGTTTGTAATGTAAAATAAATAAATGTAAAAGAATCCTATTTACACTTGTTCTATTCTTATTCAACAAAATCTAACAATACTAACAAACTATATTCTTTCCCATATCCCAAGGAATTTGTCACGTGTTAGCATATTTCAGATTTATCATTTTCTTATTTCTGCCCAAGTGAGTATTTAGAAGGTCCTGATTTAATCCATCAGTAGTTTGTTTGAGGGTGAGGATCTGTCCACGTGTGTCCTTATTTGTTTGATGAGACCAAGGTTGACCACATCTTATTTTAGAATTAGGCAGCAGCTTCACTTTCCCTTTTGTATTCGATACACACGAAGACTCATACGACTCCTTCATCTTCAAAGCTTTACCATGTGAATCAATGGCGTCTTGTTGTAGTCGATTCTGAGAATCAATGTTATCATGATTCTCAACACCCCCCCCCCCCCCCTCAAGTTGGAGGGGAAGGAACCGATACCCAACTTGCAAAGGATAGATCTGTGTGAGGGACCGGTGAGAGACTTAGTAAAGGGATCTGCAAGTTGGAAGCTTGATGGAACATATGAAAGTGAAATCAACCCTGAGAGGAGCTGTTGGCGCACAAAATGGCAGTCCAACTCGACATGTTTTGTGCGCTCGTGAAAGACAGGATTGCGAGCTATGTGAATGGTTGTTTGACTGTCTAATTGGAGAGGAATTGGTAAGACAGGAGAAAGAGACAAATCTTCAAGCAAGCGAGCTAGCCAAGTCAACTCAGTAGTGACTTTCCTCATCGACCGATATTCATCCTCGGCGGAGGAAAGTGAGATGGATGGTTGTTTCTTCGACTTCCACGAAATAGGGGATCCTCCTAAACTTATGTAAAAACCACTAACAGAGCGTCTAGAGGAGGCCCAGTCTGCATCACAATAAGCAATTAAAGAAAAGGATTTGGAGCTATTCAAAAACAAACCTTGCCCGGGATCACGGCGTAGATAGCTCAGGACTCGAAGAGCAGCGGAGAAATGGCCCACACAAGGTCTGTGCATGTATTGGCTTAAAACCAAAACATGGAAGGAAAGATCAAGCCTTGTGTGGGTAAGGTAATTTAATTTGCCGACAAGCCGTCGATAGAGTATATGATCAGATAATGGAGGTCCTGAATCTGCAGATAACTTAGAACAATGATCAAGGGGAGATGAAGCAGAAGGCAGCTGTGAGCAATCAAATTCAGCCAGCAAATCTAAGGTAAATTTTCTCTGACTTACTATAATATCATTGGATTCGCGCACCACCTCCATTCCCGGAAAGTAATGTAATTCCCCTAGGTCCTTGATTCGAAATTCAGCATGTAAGAACTCTTTTAAAGCAGATAGTTCTGTGGGATTCTTGCCTGTTATTAGAATGTCATCGACATACACTCCCACAATAGAAACAAGATCACCTATTTTCTTAAAAAATAAAGAGTAATCATGAGTGAGGAAGAATAGCCTTTAAAACTCAAAGCACCAGCAAGTCGGCCATACCATTGCCTAGATGCTTGCTTTAGACCATATAGGGATTTCCTCAATTTGCACACAAGGTTGGGATTAGAAGGTGAGAATCTTGCGGGGAACCGCATATAAACTTCTTCCTGGAGGTCACCATGTAAAAATGCATTGCTAACATCTAATTGAACAATACTTCAGTTTCTTTTGGCTGCAATAGCCAACAAACACATGATTGTGGTCATTTTGACCACTGGGGAGAAGGTCTCATTGTAATCGATCCCTTCTCTCTTAATATCCCCTATAATTACCAACCTTGATTTTAATCTTTCAATTGACCCATCAACATTATGTTTGACCTTGTATACCCATTTACAAGGTAGAGCCTTTTTTTCTTTTGGTAAGGACACAACCTCCCAGGTTTCATTTGCTTGTAAAGCCTCAATTTCTGAATCCATAGCCTTTTTCCATCCCGGATGAAGAGAAGCTTGAGTGAAACTTGTAGGTTCAGTGACAGTAGAAATAGACCTCAGTAATTTTTTATTCTGTGATGATAAGGCAGTGAAAGAAAAACTAGAAACGTGTGGGGGTTGTGTGAAACAAGCAGAGGACACATCACTTAGAAAAATATTGTTGCAAACAAAATCCTGTAGATGTGCAGGGAATTTTGACACTCTTTCTGATTTTCTAACTGGAACAATAGGACAAGGAACATGACTAGTACTAGTAGGAGGAATTGGAGTAGCTGGACTAGTAGGAGGAAATGGAGAAGATGAATCAGGGGAAAGTGAACTAGTCTGAGTAGGGGAAGGGGTAGGCAGGGGAACAGGATAATGAATTGAAGAAGGTGAAGTGGGAGAGTGTTGATAAGTATCTTGCTGCTGATGGACAGGTAATGTTGGTAAGGGATAAGACTGGTCATTAGGTACAATAGTGTCAGGTGGAGTAGGAAAGATAGGCTGAGGTTTGGGTGCTTGACTTTGAAAGGGGAAGATGTTTTCATGGAATTGGACATCTCTAGACACTACAATTTTTTTGTTCCTTGATTCTAAAAGTTTGTACCCTTTCTGACTAGGAGGGTACCCTAAGAACACACATTCTTGAGCTCTCGGTTCAAACTTCCCTCTATTTTGTGCTAAAGTAGATACATAACATAGGCAACCAAATACCCTCAAAGTTGTGTAATCAGGTAGTCTTCCAAAAACCATCTCATATGGTGTCTTCCCTTTAAGCACTCTAGAAGGAATCATGTTAATTAGATGTGTTGTTGTGAGCACACATTCACCCCAGTAGGTTGTGGGCACCTTTGACTGAAACATTAGAGCCCTTGTTATTTCTAGTAAATGCCTATGTTTTCTTTCAACTACCCCGTTCTGTTGAGGGGTGGCAACCCAAGATGTTTGGTGTAATATGCCTTGAGAAAGCAAGTATTCTGAATGTACATTGCCTTTCCCTAATTCCATTGCATTGTCTGGCCTGATCATCTTTACTTTTGTATCAAACTGTCGCTCCACCATTTTCAAAAATTGTTGTAAAACACTGAATGCATTACTTTTGGCTGTCAACAAGTATGTCCATGTTGCCCTACTAAAGTCATCAACTATAGTCAAAAAATATTTGTATCCATTGTAAGTAGAAGCTTTGTAAGTCCCCAAGTGTCTATGTGGATTAATTCAAATATTTGCTTAGTTGAAGTATCACTTATTGGAAAAGGTTTTCTAATTTGCCTTGTCAAAGGACATATGTCACAAGAATAATCAGAATTAGGAAGAAAAGGAATAGTATTGATATTTCTCATTGCATGAAAAGGCAAATGCCTCAACCTATTGTGCCATAACATTACATCAGATGTTAATTTAGCAGAAGAAACTGAAACTGAAACTGATTTGTTCTCTTTAGACAGTGGAGAAACATTTGATTGAAAGAAATTCCTAGACTGGGTACTACATGGCCTAAGCAAATATAGTCCTTCTTTGGCTTCACCAAAAGCTTGAGGTCTCTTCATTAAAGAGCCCTGCAGGAGACTTTCAGTATGAGTAAGAAGTACTGAACACTTAACTGGTATGTAATCTTGTGAACAGACAATATGTTGAATTTGAAACAAGGAACATGTAGCACATTTTCTAGGACAAGATCTGAAAAAATAGGCACACTACCTGAATGAGTAACTTTGACCTGGTAGGAATTAGGCAGATTAACAATAAGAGGTATAGGGAGTGGAGTTAAAAATTTAAACACTTTAGCATGATAACACATATGTTATGAGGCACCTGAATCTATGATCCAGATGTTAGTGTTATAGAAGGGCAAACCAGAAACTGAGTTATTAAAAGCAATACCAGCTGCAACATTTGCACTGATATCTGCTCCAGTGTTTGTTGAGGTGTTCTGATGAACTTTGACATGTTTGAGCAGATTCACAAGATGAGAGAACTGGTCTTTGGACAGGTTCTGTGTTGAATTAGCTCCATCAATCTCCATTAATTGTTGTTCCTCCCCTGTTGTTGCTGCATTTCCCCTTATTGGTCCCTGAAACTTCTTGTTTTTGTTGAACCTGTAATCAGAAGGAAATCCTACAAGTTTGTAGCAATCTCCTATGACATGATTTGTCATCTTGCAATAAGTGCAAAACTGTTTTGGCTTCTTTCCTTTGTAGTTAGAGCTCCCTGAATTTCCAGTAAATTTTTGTGCTGACAGTACTTGATTTCCATTTGGCATAGAGTGTCCTTGACTTCCTGCCATAAAAGATGAACCTCCTGATGGAAATTGATTATAAACAGGGGTCTCTCTTTGATTCTCATCCTGTAGCAATAGAGAGTAAGCATGATTAACAGTGGGTAGAGGCTTAATCATTAAAATACTGCTCCTAGCCTGAGCATAGGTCTCATTCAACCCCATAAGAAATTGAATGAGCCTCTCATCCTCCAAAGATTTGGCCAATTTCTTCTTTCCTCCACACACACATACACAACTACAGTTTGTATGAGTATTAAGAGAGTCAAGTTCATCCCATAATCTCTTATTTTTTGTGTAATAACCTGCAATACCATTGGTTCCTTGCACGAAATTACTTAATTCCTTTTGCAGATGAAACAACTTAGCACCATTTGACTGACCAAATCTTTATTCAAGACCAGTCCATAAATCCAAGGCTGTTTTGGAATAGATAACTGAATCAACTATATCTTTTCCTACCATATCATTGCATCGACTCCACTGCTGAAAGTCCTTGAAGGTGGCTGCTGGTGCTAAGCAAGTTCCATCGATAAATCCCAATTTATTTTTGGCTGACAAGGCTATGAGAACAGACCTGCGCCATGCCTGAAATCCTTTTCCATCAAAAGGGGAATTCACCAGGTTCATACCTGGTGCATCAGATGAGTGCAGAAAATAAGCATGGTTGGAGTCATATTGAGCTCCAGTGCAGCTCCTGGTGTAGCAACATCAGTGATGTCTGCCATGATTTGTTACGTGTATAGAGAGGACGAAAAGATGAAGAAGAAAAAAGGAGATTCAAAGGCGAGAAGCAAGCCTTCAAGGCTCTGATACCATAATGGATTTTCAGAGACTAATTGTTTTGGAAATTTTCTCCTTGTTGTTTTGATAATGCACTGTACATGTCTTTTTATACAAGTTTGTAATGTAAAATAAATAAATGTAAAAGAATCCTATTTACACTTGTTCTATTCTTATTCAACAAAATCTAACAATACTAACAAACTATATTATTTCCCATATCCTAAGAAATTTGTCACGTGTTAGCATATTCCAGATTTATCATTTTCTTATTTCTGCCCAAGTGAGTATTTGGAAGGTCCTGATTTAATCCATCAGTAGTTTGTTTGAGGGTGGGGATCTGTCCACGTATGTCCTTATTTGTTTGATGAGACCAAGGTTGACCACATCTTATTTTAGAATTAGGCAGCAACTTCACTTTCCCTTTTGTATTCGATACATACGAAGACTCATACGACTCCTTCATCTTCAAAGCTTTACCATGTGAATCAATGGCGTCTTGTTGTAGTCGATTCTGAGAATCAATGTTATCATGATTCTCAATAAATTTTTATACAACTCTTATACCTTCTTATACCTCATACCAAATGACCCGTTAATATACTTTGCTTTTAAGTTTTATGTAATGTAAAGAACAAAAACAAATGACATTCGTCTTTAAAATGGATATCAGGTAGACAACATACTTGGTCTTACGTTTGCACTCTGCACTATGGTTAAGTTCCTCCTTCGACTTGTTCTCTATTTTATGCGCACTAGGACCCTAGTTTAGTATTAGTGGTTCATACATATCGGAAGAAATTAGAAATAGCCATATTTACAAGTGATCATTCAAAAATAGCCACAATTTCAAAAGTAATCGAAATTTAGCAATTTTTCATGTAAAGATAAATCTGAACAAAAACACTGTTCAAAATCTGGAACATACTTCAGTATATTATACTGGAGTTCCAGCATAAGGATACTGGAACTCCAACATAAGTATACTGGAGTTCCAGCATAATATATTGGAGTTCCAGTATAATACACATGTTAAGCATAATATGCTGGAAGTTTATACGCAGGTGCTCCAATCTCCAGTATATTATGCTGAAACTTTACGCGTGTTGGAGTTCCAACATAATATGCTGGAAGTTCATAAACATGTGCACTGATCTCCAGTATATTATGCTGGAACTTTTTGTGTTGCAGCAAAATAGTGGTTATTTTTCAATAACTTTGCAAATATTGATTATTTTTGAATGACCAATCCGAAAACTGACTAGCCCATGCTATTTTTACTACGTACCAGACTTATCTGGCCCAAAATATCGGGGTTATGAGCCTTATGGGGCCAATCACTTCAATCTGGTTCGTACTTCATTTCAACTTTCTTTGTTGACTACACATTTCTTAATCTATAACAGCTACTTCCTCCTAACAGGTGTATTGACTTTAATACTAATAGTTCAAATCACTGTTTCTAATAATGATTAAAGCCTGATATTTTAATGGTTAGGGCGTTATTAAGCAGTGCCTCTTATATGTTTTTGATTTGCTGCCTATCCTCTGTACAAAGGATAAAAACATTTGAGTTACAATGTGGTAAGATATACACACACACGTTTTAAAAGTGGTCTCTAACAAGTGGTTGACATGTCAATTTCATTCTGAATTCTGCTGTGCATAAAGATTGTCTCCAATAAATGACAATATGCAAGAAACTCCTCACTCACTACGCATAATATGGTAAGTAATTATCTCTCTTCACGTGGTAAGCAAATATGTTATTATTGTGATGACCCAATGTGTCATTTTATAAAATTAGACTCTGTTTTATGTTTAAAAGCCATTAAAAAGACTAAAATTAAATACCTCGATTGCGTGCGCAGTCCGGGCGTGATACCGGAAAGCTTTTAGGTGAAAAATATGAAAAATGGTGATCTTTAGAATTTAAATTTGATAAAAAATTGACTTTTGTCAACTTTTTAAGTAAACGGGCCCGGATCCGTGCTCCGACGATCCCGGGAGGTCCACAGTAAAATATGGGACTCAGCGTATGCCCGGAAATAAATTCCGAGGTCCCAAGCCTTAGAAACCAATTTTTTAAAAGAAATTATTTTGTTGAAATGTTTATGAATTAAAGAAAAGAAATAATATTTAAAACCATTGATATCGGGTCCGTATTTTGGTTTCGGAGTCCGGTACAGGTTTATAACATTTAATTCAAATACTAAGCTAGTAGAATAAATTTATTAGAATATAAGATTGTGTACCAGTTAATTACTAGCGGGCCACATTTTATACTATATGTAATTGTTGGTAAATTAATAACTTGATTGGGTTGTTTAAACAAAAGAAATAGGCTAGGCCCATTCTCCTTTGCTGCCAGGCTGCAAGTCACGTGTAGGAATAAAATTGGTGAAGCCAATAAATTCTAACTTCTAAGCTAGAAACAAAACCTAGAATAGCATATAGGTATTGGCATATTGATAGAGGCACGACTATCGAGCCTGACATAGCTATTAATTGTGTGAATCTTTGTAGAAGCAATCCAAACAATAAGGTACACCTACCCTTCCATTACTTAAAGTGGTGTAGTTAATTGAGTAAATTGAATTTAAACAAGTTTTTTTTTCCTATTAGTTTGTTTTCTGACACTACAATGATGATGGTAGACTTACATATTTTTAGTAATTATACAAACTAATAAATATAATTTAATGTAAATATCAAACATGAATAAATAATTTTATTCAATTTGAGGGAAGGAGTCATTCGGTCAACGCCTCTTTACTGCTTGAGGTTGTGGTGATTGAGTGTCGGCAATGTCCGTTAGAAAATTGACTAAATTTTTACAAGAGTAATTAATGGCTAATAATTATGGAGAATTAAATATGATTATTCTCTATAGTCCTTTTTCCCCATTATTTGTTAGACTAAACCCAATATAAAACATGTACAAAAATGAACAAAACCAAAATAGTGGTGGTTTTCAGATTTGTGAATGACACTATGACACAGAATATAATCATGAAGAGGCTAGTACGTATGTTTGTTTTATTTATTTATTTATTATCGTTTGTGTTCTTGTATTTGTTCACCGAATAATTTTTTATTTTTTTTGGGCTAAATCTTGTAGTCCAACATTTTTTTCTAAGGAAAAAAAAATATCATTTTGTTACAACTAGTTGGCGTTTGAAAACTTAGAAAAAAATATATTATATTTTTCAATAAAGTTAATTCCTTTAGCATTATTTAATGATATTAAGTTAATTTTTATTAGATTCGAGCAATTTAAAGGAGAATTCAAAAGGAAAGACCATAATTGAGCAGTGAGTGGCCTATGGAATTAAGGTAAGTGTTTGGTCTAACCTTAGCTTGAGGGAATAAGAACCCCACTTGTTTGCTATGTGAATTGCATGGGCGTGGTGTATAGGTGAGGTGACGAGTATCTATGCACCACCCAAATGGCCTGTTAAATAGGAACCTTTCTCTGTTCCCTATTTTATTGAGCCCGGTCTTAATTGTTATTTGTTAACTGTTGTTTTACCAAGCCTCTTTACGTGGTTGTTAAATAGTATTTGGATCATTTTTAGAAAATGCTGGTTGTATATTTGATTCTCTTGGAGTGTGGGTATGTTGATTAGTTTGATACTATTTTTGGAAGCATATATATATATATATATATATATATATAT
>ML276978.1:139152-152688 GCA_005239495.1 Nicotiana undulata | reverse complement strand
TACTAGCGCGACGGGATTCCCGACACTTGATTTGTGTTGTTTGCCCTTTGTTTGGGTCTTGGAACATGAGAAAACCTTGAGAGAGTGTTTTAAGGTGTATAGGGTCTGAATATACTGAAACTAAACGAGTTAAAACGGGGGTTGAGGCGTCTTATGTATATCAACATATCTAAACCGCCTATGTGGGTCCCATAGAGAGCTACTTGGCGCAGTCTCGCTAAAACACGAATATCTCTCTACTCCGACTTTGTATAGACGAACGGTTTAATGCGTTGGAATCTAGACTCATAGATATTCAATTCGGTAGGTATATCATCTCCTAATTCGAAGTATATTGGGAGAAAATAGCAGTTATATTTGACCTAATTTTCAGCACATTATGAATGTAGCTTGTGAAGACCTTTGCCAACTTTTGTTCCACAACTTGTTTTACTTCAAAACGTAGCACACGAATATCATATGACAAACATAACTCATAGCATAAACTCCTTATCATGTAATGAACCATAGTCTCACCCTAAAGTACATGTTGTAACATTTCAAACTCGTCGACTTTCGACGAATCTTATTTTCTTCAATTGGTTTAGCTTCTAAGCTTTCCAATCCTGTTGGTACTCGTTATTCAAGATCTTAAATATTTGTAACCTCCAAGGTAACATTATTAACTTACTATATATTCCATCAAATATAATCTTTTTTTTGAGCTCACTCAATTGACTTACGAAGTACTCTCATGTACGAAAACATGGGGTGTAACACTTTTGTTCTCCGCGATCGCAGCCTTGGCCCTGTGATCGCACAGTGTTAGGGATTTTTACTTCCGCGATCGCAGCCTTAGGCACGTGATCGCACAGCACTCCTGACCTCCCGACCCCACGCGCCCCAAACGCTCTACGCGATCGCAAGAAACCTCACGCGACCGCACTGCCTAACATGCTCGTTCTTTGCGATCGCGGGCATACTTATGCGATCGCAGAGAGTAAGTCCTGACACCTCTCAAAATGCTCTATGCGATCACAGAGAGTAAAAATCTGCTGCACTGACACCAGAAAACCAGCAATTATTTTAAGTCCAAATGTGTCCGTTAATCACCCGAAATCAATCCCAAGCCCCTCAGGACCCCAACCAAACTTACGAACATATCCCATAACATCATTCAAACTTAGTTGCACTCTCAAAACATCAAAACTCCAAATTTACATCGGATTCAAGCCTAAGAACTTTGATGTTTCTAAAATTCACCAATGATGCCGAAACTATCCAAATCAACTCCGATTGACCTGAAATTTTGCAGACAAGTCCAAAATGACATTATGAACCTGTTCCAACTGTCAGAATTCTATTTCGACCCCGATAGCCTATTTTCCACTGCCGACCAGAATCGCCAAAAACTAATTTTCACCAATTCAAGCCTAATTCTACACCGGACATCACAAAATTATTCTGAACACACTCCTAAGTCCCAAATCACCTAACGAAGCTATCTGAGCCATAAAGTCCGCATTCCGAGGTCGTTTACCAATAAGTCAACTCTTAGTTGACTTTTCCCATTTTAAGGCTATTCTTTAAGGACTAAGTGTCTGAATTCTCATTTAACCATTTCGATTCCAAGCCTATCAATTCTAACACATTAATAACAGAATAACCAATCTATAGTAAGTCAATAGAAACAATTATGATGAAGGTTTTACGTAACGACGGACCGGGTCGTTACATATGTCCACGAAAGCGGCTTCAAAAGCCAGAGTTGCTTCGCAGAAGTGGCAGGTCAGGGGGAGAAAGTGACTGCGAGCGTGGGCTCTCAGATGCGATCGAATGCTCTAGGAAGTGAAAATCGTTGGTCAGAGTATTTTAATCGAGGGTTTGCCTTATATTATCATATTTTAAGATTAGGAGATCGAATTAGGGTGTTTTTTTAGGAGATTTTAACTCACTTGGATTTGGTACATGCTTTTAACATATATTTCATTATTATTCATAACTTTTTTAGTTGATGAAATCTAAAGGGAAAATTGGGGTTTTATGTGTCACGACCCAAACCGATGGGCCGTGACGGGTGCCTGAGTCCTACCTATCAAACACCCCTAAGCATGCGTCTAAGATATGAACTTGTATGGCATCTGATGGATTACAAAAATAACATATGTGAAGGAAACCTACCATCAAGGCATATGTACATATATGTGCAGAATACAGTGGGCAAGCCTGCAAGACTGCTATAGATACATCCAAAAATGAAAGCCGACAAGGCCACATACAATCCAACTAGACATACTGTCTGCAGACCTCTAACAGAAACATAACTGTACAAAGACGAGACTGAGCCATGTCATACCCATATACATATATATGTACAAACTTATCGTACCAAAATCAAAATCAGCTTCGGATCAAATGGAGCACGCCAACTCTCGCTGATCAGGGATCCTAAGAAGGGGGACCGTCAGCTTGCCTACCTGAACCTGCGGGCATGAAACGCAGGCCCAGTGAAATAGGGCGTCAGTACAAAAAATGTATTGAGTACGTAAGGCATGGAAACTAGTACATAAAAGGCATAGATGAAACATGGAATACTGAAACACATCTTTAAATCTTAATAACTTTGTAAATTCTGAATCGTTTATGACGCCATGCACGTACGTGTAAATGTCATGCCATGCATAGGTATGGGTGTACATAATATCACCAAGCCACTGAGGGAATCCC
The DNA here is from genome assembly GCA_005239495.1 of Nicotiana undulata. NCBI lineage: Eukaryota > Viridiplantae > Streptophyta > Magnoliopsida > Solanales > Solanaceae > Nicotiana > Nicotiana undulata. The sequence goes on along the minus strand of ML276978.1, from coordinate 149,982 downwards.
ATCATATCATTTCGGCCATTGTGGGCAATATAATCAACATATACCAGTTGATCAGGTGGTGGTGCGTATATAACGTCGTAACCTTTTCACATATCCCATATACATATACATACATATATACGCGTATATAACGCCGTTTGAATCATATTTCATCAACTGTGGGCAACATCATCATCATATACCAGCTGATCAGGTGGTGGTGCGTATATAACGCCGTAACCTTTTCCCATATCCCATATACATATATTTACATATATACGCGTATATAACGCCATCTGGTCACGGGTCAATGCACATGTATAAATGAGTGAAATGCATGAAAAATACATAATAATCTCGATATCCCTTTCGGATAAACCTTTCCAACTGCGTATTATTCTGAGACCCATGAACAGAAGATAATAATAATTCACATGGGGAGTCAAGAATATAGACACCCCTACTATTTCTATGAATAGATTAATTTATAGAAAACTGTGTATTTGCTCATTTCTTCAGTATAATTTGGAACATGCCAAAAGAAAGAAGGGAGGGCCTTAACATACATGTTCCCAGAATTATTTGAACGAATCTGCTTTGAACGTTTTTGAACTGATGAATGGATTTAAATATAAAACTTACTCCAACATTTCTTGGTTTGAAATATAAAGAAGGAAACGTTTCTGATTTTTGGTGTCTTGTAAAGAGACCTTTTAAATTCTTTTGGTTCTCACGTTTTGGTTCAAAGTCAAATTAGCAAATTGTTGGTTGAAAATGGAAAGCTTCTGCTTTCAACATCTTTGAAGATGAAAATGAATTGCAGATAGTGTCTTTCTTATTGAATTGCTTTTAAGTCTCAAAAGTTCATTCCAAAGTTTTATTTGCTAAGACTTATCATGTAACCTATATCTTAGTCACATTCCAAATTTATCCATTTGGCATTAATGACTTACTTAGTCATCTCCAATGTTGTGGCTTTTTGCCATGGGGTGGGGGTTGGATTTTAATAATTTTTATCCACTTATTAGTTAACTGGATAATGTCCCGTTACCCGATAATTAATCAATTACCCGTATAATTAAGAATTATTTTAAATTACCTGAAAATACTACTCATTTTCAATATACTTTATACATTATACTACTGTTGTCATATCGTACCTTGCATGGTACTAGTTCATAATTATCGGGTATTATTGCTCGTCCCGTATTTTATCCCAAATTGTCCACTTTCAACGAAACTCATTTTTTTTAATATGTGTACCCATTTATCCTTCATAACACTTATTTATAGCTTTTTTAAAATAATGTAAATACGTTAACGTCAAAATGATCTCATCCCCGAGTCCACGTCGGTTAACCGAAGACGAAACTTTTAACGTACAAAAATGCGAGATGTGACATTATGTACTAGTTATTGGAGAGTGATTATTTGGTATTTGAACCCCGATTCAGAGTCGGTTTGAATGAAACTTGTATATTTGGACTCTTGTTAGTATTGATAATCGGGATTTGTGACTTTTGTCTAACTTCGAGATGCATCTCCATTTGACTTTTTGGTTGACTTTTTGTATAAAGATTGAAGCTTTATTGTTTGGGGTTGTTTCACATGGCCTTATTTGATACTATTGAGTAGTTTCTAGCTAGATTTGAGTCCTCCGAAGGTTGATTCGTGTTGGAAGGCATTTTTAGAGTAATGATTTTGTTTTTTTGTAGTAAGTATCTTGCCTAAACTTGGTGAGGCACTAAGTGCATGAGATATTGATGTTGTCCACTTGCTAAATGTGGTGTACATGCGAGGGGTTGAGCCCATGTGCGTGCATCGGGTCTTATTCAATCTCGGGGTAGCTCGTAGGTTATATTATGCCTTGTATTAAATATTTGTGATTCTTACTATCATGCTTTGCATATTGAACAATTACGTGACTTCGTGAATCATGTTAGAAATTATGTGTAGGTAAATCTTCTGTTCAAATGTGATAATTGCTATTTTGTGGCGTATCTACCTAATCTTATCCATAAATATACATTTTGCACATGCATACACTTTAGCATGTCATTCTATTCGTTCAGGAGAACTTGATTTGATGTTCATTGATTGTATGCATGTATTATCATATATGCTTCCTGTGTTTTGGACTGATTTGACAACACGTGAGTTTTCAGTGCGGGAAGAACTAATTGTGTTACATGAGTTTTCTGTGTGGTTATTATGGCACATGAGTTGCCTGTGTAGCGTGTGGATAAGGATCTATCCCCCTTGGATCGTCCTCTTATGTTTCTCTTTGATTACATACATGCGGTCGTGGAAAAGTGATCAGTGTTGAGTCTTTGTATATCTTCTCTATATGAAAACTTCTTGGGTGTAAACATGATTTTACTACATATCTTCTCTATATGTTGATTTCATACTTGTACACATGCCTCTCTATGCATATCTTCTGTATATGTTGTTCCTGTTAGTGAAATGATACACAATACATGTCTTCTCTATATGTCTCTCTCTATGTGATTTGACTTGATTTCACGCATATCTCTTATATATGCTTAATTGTTATCCTATTTAATGTTCGTGCATATACTCTCGTTGTGCACCATGAGCTTTACTTGCACCTAGGCATGGAATCTGTTATTATTACTATGTATTCAGATATATTCATGACTTGTACAAATTTTTATCACGTGAGTGTCAATTGATGATTCCTCTGACTTCCTCTCCAAGGTTAGTCATGATACTTATGGAGTACACGGGGTCGGTTGCACTCATACTACCTCTGTACTTAATTGTACAGATTCAGGTGTTAAACCTAGCTGAGAGTTGTGTTAGGATTTTGTTGTTAACCTCTTCTTAAGCATCAAGTTCTATCATCGTATTTCTTAAATAAGAATGGAAAAAACTTCCAAAACAGCTCCCCAAAAGGAAAACGCTTCCTCATCGCAGCTAGCCGGTGATAAAACACTGGTGGAACAGTGCCCTGAGGAGTGTGTTCTGGGAGGGTGCGTCCTTATTTCCGATTTTAAGATCGAGAAAGCTTCCTAGATCCCTGATAGATGCAAGCCTATGTCAAGGTACATATGCTCGATAACTGAGACATCCCTCAAGAAGGTAAAGAGAGACAACAACTGGGAAGACAAAGAGGTGGTGATTCCAATACCCGAAGAAAATATCACAACCCACGTGGAAGGTATTCTGAGTGTTTACACTTACCCTTTCCCGTTGGGCCCCCTCAACCCTGTCATCATCGACTTCTGTCGTTAATAACAAATAAACCTTGGCCAAATCCACCCCTCCTTTTGGTGAATCTTCATCCTGCTCCGATTTTTTGTGAGCAACGTCGAGGGGATGTCTTTCACTATCGACCACCTCATAAGATTGTATAGCCCCGTCTCTATCAAGGCGGGTTGATAAAACTCAAGCGTAGATCTAACAAGTTGTTTTTCTTGAGCATAGATGAGGAAAAAGATCGAGGCTGGATGGGCAGGTTTGTTCGAGTGAAAACTTCTGACCTAATCCCGGCAGAGAAAATTCCATTTCCTGAGAAATGGAACATGAAACGTAAGTACTATCTCACTGTTAGATTCCCTATATTATTTCATTCCCTTTATTGTTCTCATCAATGTCTTTTTCCATGATGTAGAAGTTTCTTGGATGCCCTACGCGATTGACCTTGAGAGCTAGGTTCGGAACCTAGCCTCGACCTCCGCGTACGCCGAGCGTTGTTGGCGTGATTTAGCAAAAGGCTGATGGGAGGCCAAGAATCATGGTAAGCCCCCTTTTCATATATCTGATTATTTGATCAAGATATCATTTTTATACTTATTCCATTTTATCGTATGTAGGCCTGCACAAAGATGCGGTCATGAGGCCCCCTTCTGGCAAGGAGGAGTCTTCAGCCCCGATTCTGAAACAGGCGAAGGATAATACGAGGAAAAGCACCTCGACATATGAAAAGGACCTCGACATCAGAGGCCCCAAAGCCCAAGAAAAACCCTATTCATAAGCCAAAGATAGATACTTCCCTTCTTGCAGATGAACTTCGGCAGCTAAGGGATGAAGAAAAAGTAAAAGAAGAATAAGAAGAAGAAGAAGACTCCGTACTAGTGGCCCCGAGTGAAGAAAACCATCGAGGCCCCAAAGCCGTTGAATCAGTGGTGGTTGATGGGATCCCGCCTCGAACTAAGGAGGTCTTAGAGAAGAACTCGGGCAAAGTCCCCGAGTCATCAAAGAACGAGGTTACCCCCTACCGAAATGAAAAATTATGGATATGTCTAAACGGCCCCTAAAGTTCTTTGAATTGAAGAGAACGCCCCAAGTGACTCACTTGGGGCAATAGTAATCGAAAACTGGCATACTCTTCATGATTTTTCCGAAGAGGCAGTTCAGGAAGCCTAAGCTTTGAGGACCCCCTAGGTAGACGAATCCCCCAGAGGAGAGGATCCCTTCCGAGATTACTTTATCGAGGTTATAAAATGATTCTGGCCTGAGTGAAGCGTCCATCTTCTTCGATGAGGCTCAACGAGTCCTGAATCGAGTGAGTCTTAATTCCTTTGTTGATATCACATTCCTCCATCTTCTCTCTAACTCCCTTTCTTTTTCATGCAAGCTTTAGCACTCCATCAGAAGGCTTTTCCCAAGTCCCAAGCTGAGTTGAGCCGATGTGAGGCCGACCTTCAAGGGCTTTCGGAGGAAAGGAATGCCCTCAAAATTCTCTATGGGCAAAAAGATGAGGAGATCAAGGACCTCCGAGCTGAATTGGCTAAGGTTCACAAGGATATGAACGACCTGATCGAGCAGGTAATGACAATCTTAAAAGCTCATGGATTCAGGAACAGTGGCTAATACTTCAATATCACAGCTACATCAGAAGGTTGAAAGGATTGAGCAGTTCCGTGGGGAGGTCAACATGATGAAGGCGGAAACCTTGCGGAGGAAAGCAAATATGGACCACCTAGCCTCAAAGAACGAGGTTGCTCGAGCCTATCTGTCATCAGCCGAAAATCGGCTTCGGAGCGTGAAAGAGAAATGCTCGACACATGCCAAGAAGATAGAGGAGCTCGAGGCTCATCTAGACGCCGAACTTGCAAAGGCCAAATCTGAAGCCGAAAAGGCAAAGGCCGAGCAGAGACGATCATGACCGTCCACCGGGTCGATACTGAAGACGCTCAAGTCCAAGCGAGAGGCTGATGAGACCACTTAAACTCCAGCACATTGGATTGCTGAACTTGCCAAATGCCAATCTCGGAGGGAAACCCTCGAGGAGATCCACGCTTGAGGTATTCATCTTACCCACGAGATAGTAGAGGAAAAAGAGCATGAAGCTGATGCTAGAGCGCTAGACTCTTCTGAAAATGATACTAATGATGATGCAGATGAGGGCACCAAGAGCAGGTCCGAGAATGGGACCCCCGACGGAGAAGCTTCCCCGAGAGTGTTTAGGAGTCTTAGTATTTTTTCTTTTCTTTTTTCTTTTGTATAGGACCCTGGTCGGTCCTTTGTAAATATCTTCATATGTATAAAACAATTTCTTTTTTCTTTGTATCGTCTTTATTTCAATTGTGAAAACTTTACTTCGTTCATGCCTTCATGCCTTATGAAGATTTTGCTCACTAGTTTGAGACTTAGGCAATTAGACCGAAGTCGGAACATCGTAGTATTTATAATTGAGTGAGTACTTTCCCAAACTCGAAGTAGAGTTACCCTTAGGTTTTAGTTGAGTAAGGACAATTTCTCGAACTCAAAAAATAAAATGGCCCTTGGGCTCTTTAATTAGGCTGATACGGCCTCAAAAGAATGGTTTTTACCCTTTTTGGATTAAAAGAGTTAATCATATAAAATAATTTCGTGCCTTAGAGCGAGATAGATCTGTACCCATTAGGTTTTTCGGAGTTTAGTGTTATTGAAACCCTTTGCTTTATTATTCCTTAGCACAATATTGTTCAGTACAAAATTGTTCGAGCGTTCGAACAATTCGATACCCTTTAGAATTTTATTCGAAGGCCAGTTTTCATTACAAAATTCAAACGTTTCTGAACTGTGTTAGTTTGGCTGTAGCCTTGGGATCTGCCTCTTGGTCTTATATCCCGATTACACTTTGAACTCGTTCGAAGTGTCAGTCCCGGAGTGGGGTTGCCTTGGCCTATAAAATAAAGGATTGCCTTTTTAAGGTTTTACGGTCTCGAGGTTTAATAATTCGATTATGTCAATTTTTGGGTGGCAGTCCCGAGTATAGGGTAAGTTGTTTGAAATTCAGTTGTGATCGGCCCTTAAGATAGTTTCTACAATAGATCATAAGTATGAAATTATAAATTATTCTAATACATGGAACATGTTGTAAGGAAAAATACTTCTTTCAATAGATTATACATGCGTACATACTTTGCCATTAGGGCTCGAGTAATCTACATGGACATGGTTCATTCGGCCGTTTGGCCCTTTACAGAATTTACCTCCCTGTTGACATGAAGTATTTTCCTTGTACTGTTGAATTGATCTAAGTTAGCACGAACAATAGTTTCCTCGTTAAAAACCTCACCATAAATACCCATTTGGGGCAAAAACCGGTCAAAGGGAAAAAGAGTGCAATGCATACTTTCAAACCTAAGGAGTTCATGTTTGGAGAATCCTTCGATGTCTTCGATCGAACACCTGCAGATGGTTAGTATAAAGTGTAAATGAAAATAGATAAGGTCATACCTTAGCAATAATATTGTTAGAGGAGTGATATGTTCCAATTATTCGGTAATTGTTCGCCGCTCATCGAGCCAAGTTTGTGGGATCCCTTTCTGATGATGTCGAGGATCTCATACGGTCTTTCCCAATTCGGGTCAAGTTTTCCTTCGTTAGGATCTCGAGTATTGAGGGTGAACTTTCTCAAAACTAGTTCCTCGATTTTAAAGTGTCGAAGATTAGCTCTTCGGTTGTAGTATCTTTGAATCTGCCGATGAATTGCTTTCCATTTTCGCATACGATCTAGGCAGGCATTCCAAATAGGCATATAATGTGGTCCCAGATGAAGTCTATAACTTCTTTGCTATGACTTCTCGAAGGCATGTGATTCAACCCACTTAAAGAAATAGTCAGTCATAAATAAAATGAATTTATCTTTACCTGGGGCCGATGGTAGAAGGCCGACGATATCCATTCCCCACTTCATGAATGTCCGTGGGGATAGGATTGAATGGAGTTGCTCTACGGGTTGGTGTATCATCGGTGCATATCTTTGGCACTTGTCGTACTTTCGAACGAATTCCTTAGTATCATTTTCCATATTGTCCCAATAGTATCCTGCTCTGATGACTTTGTGAACCAATGATTCGGCACCAGAATTATTTACGTAAGTGCCCTCGTGAATTTACCGTAGAACGTGGTCGGTGTCTCCGGGAACCAAACATATTGCCAACGGTCCATCGAACATCCTTCTATATAGTGTTCCATCTTCTGCCAATATGAATCGTGTGACCTTCATACGTATAGCCCTCGATTTCTTAGGATCTGATGGAAGCTTCTCGTTTCTTAGATACTCGATATATTTATTCCTCCAATCCCAGGTTAGTCTTGTGGAGTTTATTTTGGCATGGCCTTCTTCGATTACTAACCTTGAAAGTTGTACGACATTCTCCAAGATAATATCGTCGTCTTCGACTAATGACCCCAAATTTGTAAGGGCATTGGCCTCACTATTTTGTTCTCGAGGTACATGTTGCAAGGTCTATTCTTTAAACTGATGTAGTGTCACATGTAGTTTGTCCAGGTACCTCTGCATTCGATCTTCTCGAAGGTTCTATTGACTTGGTTTACCACAAGTAGGGATTCACATTTGGCCTCGATGACCTCTTCTCCAAAACTCTTAGCTAGCTCGAGAACTGCGATCATGGCCTCGTACTCGGCCTCATTGTTAGTTGACTTGGAAGTTTTAATATAATGTCTAATTGTATTACCTGTGGGTGGCTTCAAAACGATGCCTAGCCCGGACCCCTTCACGTTCGAGGTGTCGTCTTTGAAGAGGGTCAATACCCCTGATGATGTACCCGATTTTGATAATAGTTTATTTATGACCTCGGGTACGAGGTTGGCGTAAAGTCAGCCACCAAGTTGGCTAATATTTGAGACTTGATGGTCGTTCAGGGTTGATACTCGATATCACCCACTTATCTCGACGGCCCATTTGGCTAGCCATCTCGAGAGTTCGAGCTTACGCAAAATATTGTGAAGAGGATAGTCACCACACAAATCGGGTGACATTGAAAATATGGTTTTAATTTCCAAGAGGCTCTTATTAGGGCAAGCGCCAATTTTTCTAAGTGTGGTTACCGCGTCTCGGCCTCACCTAAAGTTCGACTAACATATTAAACAGGAAATTGTGTACCTTGCTCCTCTCGAACTAGGACCCCACTTACCGTGAATTTCGAGCCTGCTAAGTACAAGTAGAGTTGCTCGTCCGCTTTCAGAGTATGAAGTAGTGGCGGGCTCAAGAGGTACCGCTTTAATTCCTCTAATGCTTGTTGGCATTCCAGGGTCCAAGCAAAAAATTTCTTCTTTTTTAGCAGCGAGAAGAATCAATGGCTCCTATCTGAAGATCTTGAGATGAATAGGCCTAGGGCAGCTATGTGCCCCATTAATCTTTGTACAGCTTTAACATTGTCCACGACTATGATGTCTTCGATTGCCTTGATTTTATCGAGGTTGATCTCGATCCCCCGATTTGATACCATAAAGTCGAGGAACTTACCCGAATTGACCCCGAATGCATATTTCTCTGGGTTGAGCATCATGTTGTATTTCCTTAGTATATCGAAGGTCTCCTACAAATGTTTCACATGGTCCTCTACTCGCAGGGACTTAACTAGCATATTGTCAATATAGACCCCCATTCATTTACCTATTTGTTCTTCGAACATTCAATTTACTAGGCGTTGGTAAGTAGCACCAGCATTTTTAGTCCAAACGGCATTACATTATAATAATAGGTGTCGTACTTAGTGATGAACGAAATCTTATCTTGATCCTACGAGTTCATTTGTATTTGATTGTACCTAGAGTAGGTATCGAGAAAACTAAGGATCTCGTGACCGGCTGTGGCATCGATCATGCGGTCGATATTCGGCAGAGGAAAAGAGTCTTTAGGACATTCTTTGTTTAAATCTTTATAGTCTACGCACATTCTAAGTTTGTTCCCATTTTTAAGGACTACGACTACGTTTGCTAACCATTAGGGATATTTTACTGCCCAAATGGATCCTATTTTGAGAAGTTTGGTTACCTTGTCCTTGATGAATGCTTGTTTTACCTCGGACTATGGCCTTCTCTTTTGTTTTACTGGGCGAAACTTCGGATCCAAGCTTACTCGATGTGTAGTGACCTCCGGTGGGATCCCTGTCATATCTATGTGGGACCAAGCAAAACAATCCATATTATCGATAAGGAATTTGATGATTTTTTTCCTGAGCTCGGGGGTTAACCCCGTGCCCAGATATACCTTACGCTCGGGCAGGTACTCTATCAGTATGACTTGCTCCAGCTCTTCGACTGTCAATTTGGTAGCATCGGATTCCTCAGGGATTATGAAGGATCGAGGGATCCAGTAGTCATCGTCCTCGTCCATTCCCTGCTTATTCGACTGAGTCGAGGCTGGTGCATGTGGTTTATATTTAACCTCCCTTTTCTCTTTTGGCTGTGATTCCTTCGCTGATGGAAGCGCTGATACCGATATTACTTCATCAACCACGAACATTTCTTTGGCAGCATGGTGTTCCTCATACACTAGTTTTACCCCATCCGATGTCGGGAATTTCAGCATTTGGTGAAGAGTTGAGGGAACTGCCCTCATGTTGTGAATCCAGGGTCTTCTAAGCAGGGAGTTGTACTTCATGTTGCCTTCGATCACATGGAACTTGGTTTCTTGAATAGTTTCAGCTACGTTTACTGGTAAGACGATTTTGCCTTCAGTTGTTTCACTTGCCATGTTGAAACTATTGAGAACCCTAGTTGCGGGCACGATCTGGTTCTGTAGGTCGAGCTGCTCCGTGACCCTCGATCGAATAATATTGGCCGAACTCCCTGGATCAATTAAAACACGTTTAACCTGAATTTTATGCGTAAGGATAGAGATTACTAATGCATCATTGTGGGGTTCGAGATCCCCTCTGCTTCCTCGTCATTGAACGACAAGGTGCCTTCTGATGATCGATACCTCGGTGCGTTTGAGCACGGGCCCTTGTGATATGTCGACCCCACCAACGATCATTGTCGATACCCAATTTTTCCTCAAATTATTTTCAAACTTGTATATAAGCTTTCAAAATCACTCTTTGCAATAATGAGTATTTCTCCTAATTTTTCCATATTTTTATCTAAGTTATTTCCCAATTTATTTAATATTGTATATAATTCATAAATTGTGCTCTAAAATAATTTCAAAATATTTAACAGTTCAATATGTCATTTATAATCACCTTTTACTTATTAAAATGCAATTATTTCGTAAATTGGCCAATTGGGTCTTATTTAATTTCAATTAAAATAATTTTGCAATTATAGCCCAATTGAACACTATGTATTATATTAATTCGAAACTTATGCATTTTTACACTTAATATTATTTAATTACAGTAATTTCACCTATTTAAACTCAATTCCATTTTTTGTACAATTATTGGTTGTTTATTTAATTACTTATCTATTTTTGGGGTATTTAATAACTAGCCACATTTCATTTAAAATCTAGCCAATTAAAATACCCAACCAAAACCCAATTAAATGCCCGGCCCAATCCCCATTCAATCTGAGTCGTTGATCAAACGATATCAACGGCCCAGATTATATGTTACCTTAATTAACCTAACCCCCCCCCCC
>ML276978.1:64189-139026 GCA_005239495.1 Nicotiana undulata | reverse complement strand
CCCTCTCTCTCTCTTCTCGACCCCTCCGCTCCCAGTTCTCTCTAGAACCTTCTGGGTCCTCCTCCTTCTCCGATGGCTCAGCCTTCATCTCCGGCCACCTCCAGTCTCACCCCTTCAACCACCGGCCACCATGAAGCACATCGCTCCGGCTACTTCGTCTCTAAGCCCCTTTAAGGATTTCAACCATGCCAGAATGCCATGGAGGCTCCTGCCTGGATGTTTCCAGCCTTCTCCGGCGAGGTTCGACTAGATGGTGCTCTAACCACCACCGCCTCTGAGTTTTACAACAGGTTCTTCGATCTTTCTCTAGGATCTTATGAAACCCTAATTTTTGCCTAAACCTCTTAAATCTCTGGTATTCTTAACGATTCCTACTTATTTCTTCATGTTTTACTTTATCCTCAACTGAATCTCTGAGATTCAACAGCTTTTAAACGTTTTACTTCATTTTACGAAACTAGGGCTTCACAAAACCTCTTATATGCTAGTCTTAACTGAGTTTCTCTTTCCTGCTTAAGCCTGTTCCCTACATATCGTGATAATTTTGTGATTTTATCTTGCCTATGTTAAAAACCCTAATTTTTCGCGTTTCTATGTTTGGTTCTCTTACTGTTTGACTCCTGCTGGGTTTTCTATGATTATCATGCTTCGAATAAACCTTTGGTCTACTTGTGACATCTCCGTGTGATTCTATCTCATATGTTTGTTCAAATTCCTGCCTCTTTCTGTCAATACTACTAAGCCATGCTTATTTGCTACGATTGTTTGTCTTCTCTGTTTATATGTTGAACTATAGAATCACAACTTTCTCTTAATTGGTTCTGATTTTTCTTACTCGATGGTCTGATTGGAAGATCTCTTTTAAAACCTTGGATTGTTGTTTGTCCATTTAAATTGATTGATTCCTTTGCCTTATATGCTTTCCCTAATCGAAGTCGTCTGAATTTAGTCTTAATTGACTACCCTATACTTAGTACACTTGGATTCTTTCATTATTGGCATGATACTGATTTTATTACCTTATGTGGCATATGTTCCTACCGTTTGAATTTGAATCCCTTAACTTAAGGGATTACTTGTCTTAACAACTCATTGACTGATCTGAGATTCCTTGATTACCATGTTACTTTGATATTTTCCTTATTTAACTCTATACAGTCTTCTATTTGCCTTATATGCTGAGTGTTTTGAATCCCACAATTCAAGGGAACCGTGTATTCTTTCTCACTGATTGATTCTGCCTTCTCCTATTTGTGATTCTTATCTTATGTGATCACCTATTTCTCAACTATAAATACTATGCTCTTTCATTGGAAAAAAAAAAGGTCGAACACAGTCAATACGACCCACTTTCACACATAGACTGACATTAGCATCAGTCGAATACTGCTTCATTCTCTCTATATTACTCTCTTGCATTCTACTGCCCTTGTCCTTCTTTTGCCTCTATTATTATCTGCTACTAGCCGGTTGCTAAGCCAAGGCTAACACTGTGCTATTCAATACTCTCTCTTCTGTTGCTTTTTACTTGCATCACTAGTATGTCCTAGTTAATATTATTGCACTCCAAACAATATGTTTCAATTTTTCTTAAGGTTCTTGCTCTTTCTTTTGTGCTTCTATATGTGCTTCTATTGCTTACCCTGTCACTAGCATGTCTAATCCCTTATATGATCTCTCTTTTTCTTCTAGTTTAACTTAATACTGTGTTGTTTTATGTAGCTTATCATGTCCTATACTGTAGTTGTTCCCCATTCTTCCTATCTGCTTATTATCCCCTGTATGTTTGTGTAGCAGCTGTGTACTATTTGGTATCTCTATGGGTTGAATCTATTACATACTATCACCCTTATTAGTCCACTGAACCCCTTTCCCTGTTTGTGATTGTTCCTTGGTATCCTACTGAGTTAGGACTCTCTGATGTTTTAACATTAGTCCTTATGTGTTTTCCCTGAAACTATGTGACTTCAAAACTTCTTTTCAAACTCAAAACTCCTTTTCAAAAGCACTTTCTCAATTTATAGACCCTTAGGTTCTACCCTCCTCAGTGTGAACATCGCTTAGGGAACCACGAGTTCCCTCTGAATATTGAGACACTGAGGTAGGGCACTCTACACTGCACTTGTGTAACTGTCAATATTCCTGGGTGCTGGTATTGGCCAGGGCCCCCATGTAGGCCCTTTGGGAGCTTTGTCGTACCCAGGCTGGATAAGGATGTGAAGTTGAAAGGGGTGAGGCTGGAAGATTGGTCCTATGTGAAGGCCCCCTATAGAGTAACTTCTTGTTTTCTTTCAATTACTGTAATTCATTCGATATTTGGGCTGTAATAACTTGTAAACAGAACGCTGGGGCTATATAGTGAAATAGGTGGGGGAATATGCATGTTTAGCTTCCGTAGTGGGTAGAGAACATGTTCATAGGATTTATTTACCTATTTGTGCTATAGAACAACCTGTTTAGGACATTTAGGTCTTTCACTTTCAGCATGTCATTCATTCCTCTCACGACCCTGATCAATTAATAATGAACAAATAAACTGTCATTTTTCATATTCATGGCATTCTAGAACCATGTTATTAGGAACCCTTTGTGCATTAGATGTCCTGCTGCTAGGGCTATACTTGTTCGAGTTTCAATCGCGAAATCACTACTTAGCATGCTTAATCTAATAAAATCTGGCCAATTCATTTAAAACAAACTTTTCTGCAAACATGTTTAAAATCAGAATCTGAGCATGTATGTCACCCTTAAAACAATTAAGCAAATGTTAAGACGCCTAGGCAAGCCTTAGGTTTAACACGTGATTGAATCAAATCTACCAGACCTCTATTAATCTGCCCCCTTTGGAAAGTCATAAACTTTGATGTTCCTGCCCCTTTCCTGGAAATCTGTTCTGTTTATCTAACTCCCGTTTTTCGTTTTAAAAAACAACTCATTAACAGTGCACTATCTTGTTCCTCAATCACTAATTTCTGACTTCTGATCTAGCTTCAAATTGTTAAGCTTTAAATCTGGTGTATTCCTCCTAAATCCTTTTCTGAACTATTTTTTTTAAAAGCATTCTTACAAATTACTGAATCTTCAGTCCATTACTGGATTTTCGAATTTCAAATAACTAATGTACTTCTGCTCAATTTACTGCTTTCCAAAAGTATTATGAGTAACTGTATGCTCCTGAGTTAAAAAATGCTTTTGATACCTGTATTCCTGCAATTAGTATTTTAAATTCTTCGAGTTTAACTTGTTCAGATTTGAACTTAAACTACTGCTCTTTTACTAAAACTCCCTTGTCTTGAAACTTCCCTTTCTGAGACTTTAATTGTGTTTGAGACGTGCCAATCATATGTACTTATGGAGGTATCTATGAGCCTTTATTTGTCCCTATGTGTCCTTTCATATGTGAAGTCCTACTTTTTATGCTTGTCGCCTAGTATTTTATCCTTTAAACCTAGGATGTCCAGCCAAGCACTCACACTGTAGGATTAGTGGTCCTAATCACCCTCCAGAACTCATAGGATGGGACGGGTAATGGCACGCAATAAGCTTTCGTGACCAACACTTGCGCTTTTAATAACCTTACGGGGCGGGAAGGGTAGAATACGGATATGATGACCGGTGCGCTAATACCACGTGTAGCCGCCTCCCTGAGGTGTGACATACCGGGTATTGCATTGAAGTGATCCGTATTACTTTAAACCTAGGACACTTCTTTTCAAATGTGTATGTTATTCAAAACCTTTTAAAGATTTTCATAATTGTTTTAAATCCCCTCATATGTGAACCTTATTTGTTACTTGCTCGCTATCCAAATTCACAAAACTTATTGGTTAGGACCCATAGTTGTGGATCCTGAGGGGTGCCTAACACCTTCCCCTTGGGATAATATCAGGCCCTTACCTGTTCTCTGGTAATGCAAACTAGTCTATGAGTTATCAACTCTAGGTGCCCTAACGCACCGTTAAATCGTTAGGTGGCGACTCTTACTTTTCCTTTAAAGGAGTTGTCCATAATGTCTTAACCCGATCTCTCCGTACCTAACCCGTGCGATAGAAAAAAGGGGACGCGACAGCATGGCGACTCTACTGGGGATTTTCCCTAGGCTTATACCATTACAATTTGCTTTGTGAGTTTGGACTATTAATTGTCACTTAAATGCTTATACCTCTTCCTATTCCCCGTTATATGCCGTTAATTGTTTAAATTTCGCAAATATTTATTTCACTTGAACGAAGCAAACGTATCTTCATGTTTTCTTTGTAACCTCTTTCCATCATAACTGTTGTATTTCCTTTCTTTACCGCTTTTCTCAACGTGAAAATACATGCCTATCTGTTTTAATGCTTATTACTGCATATCATGCTCCGCATTCATATTCCACTCATGCCAAACAAATCCTATAGCAACGCTTACAATGAGTGGTTGCGCTCTTCCAATATCATCACCCCCTAAATTCGGAAAGGCGTATTTGCGGTAAAACTAGTCGATCAGCGGTGCAGTCGACAGTTCCATGCCTTCCCCCTTGAGTTGTCCGCTCAAGGGTACCAGTCTAGAACCCCAATAGAAACCTTACTCTATTGTATGTTGCATGCATCATGGTCAAACCTAGCCGGGCTAACGTGTCGTCCGCACAATGGCCTTTTAAGATAGCCTTGTCCAAAGTCCATTGGGTTTCCCTTGAACCCAAAAGGACGCATTCACGTTCTGTGCATTTATTTGGAGAACTAAAATGTCATGCTAATTATTGATGTTAAATAGTCGAGTCTGGTGGGGGTAAGGGCCTAACCCTTTTTGTTTCGCAGAAAATGAGGTACAAAGTCCCCAGACTCAGCATGATCTAAAATATGACAAGAGGGCCAAGCTTGGAGAAGGTCCTTATGGGACCCAATTAGATAGGATTTTCTTTTCCGCTTTACCAATGTAATAAGGCCGATGACCATTAGTGATTTTATTTCTTGCTTATTGTTTTTGGATTCGTCCATTTTTACATCAATAAAATGAGGCATTTAGTATTTAAGTTCTCCAAATTAATTTGTCGTTAAGCCTACCTCGGGCATAAAGAGGTTCCCCAACTAGGATGCATTTTACATTCTCTCATTACGTGTTTTAATTACCGCAATATGTTTTATAATCCTCACTGACTTGTTTCCTTTTTGTTTTTGTTTCTTTTATTATTCCCCTCCCCAAAGGTTGGTTCATGAACTCTAGCATTATATCTCAAGAGTTGGTCTGTCCGAACAACCAGAGCCCGCCGAGCCTCGGGGTAGCAAGGCTAAAAACAAGCATTATTTACTATTTATTTACTAAATAAATTTTCCCTTTCTGCATTTTTCAATTCCCTCAATAAAATATTCAATGTTCAAAACAGTTATTTAATTTATCAAAGCATTTTTATTTTTTCTTACAAATCGTATATTTACTTGCTACTGTTTTCTCCCAATTACTTTATTAACACAACATTACTATTACTTATCTTGATGAGACGATGATTGTCACATGCAACGAGACAACGCAACAAACGGATTCCGAGTCAGGCGAGGATGATATACCTGAGGATATCATTAAAGAAGTCGAAAATTTTGAGAATAGATCTAAGTCTAACTTGGATGAGACAGAGGTCATCAACTTGGGAAACACAAAGAATGTCAAAGAAACACGCATCAGCATTCATCTATTGCCGTCAGAAAAGGAGGAATATACGGAATTTCTAAGGGAGTACGAGGACATATTCTCCTGGTCATATGATGACATGATTAGCCTCAGTACATCTATTGTGGCCCACAAGCTTCCAACCAATTCAACATGCCCACCAGTGAAGCAAAAGCTCAAAAAACTCAAGCCAGACATGAGTTTGAAAATCAAAGAAGAGGTCACCAAACAGATCAACGCCAGAGTTCTCCGGGTGGTCGAATATCCTACCTGGTTAGCCAACATTGTTCCTGTACCAAAGAAAGATGGGAAGGTCAGAGTCTGCGTCGACTACCGGGATCTCAACTGGGCCAGTCCAAAAGACGACTTCCCCTTGCCAAATATACACATCTTAATTGACAACTATGCCAAACACGAGCTGCAGTCCTTTGTGGATTATTTTGCGGGCTACCGTCAGATCTGGATGGACGAGGAAGATGCTGAGAAAACGGCATTCATTAAGCCGTGGGGAGTATATTGATACAAGATGATTCCATTCGGCCTGAAGAATGCAGGGGGCACTTACATGAGAGCCATGACTACTATATTCCATGATATGATTCACAAGGAGATCGAGGTATATGTAGACGACGTTATCATCAAATCAAAGAAAGTTGCTGATCACATGGAAGATTTGAGAAAGTTCTTCAACAAATTAAGGAAATACAATCTGAAGCTTAACCCCGCAAAATGTGCGTTCGGGGTCCCTGCTGGGAAGCCGTTAGGGCTCATTGTCAGTCGTCGAGAAATAGAGCTAGATCCATCAAAGTGCAAAGCCATCCAAGAATTGCCACCACCAAAGAACAAAAAGGATGTTATGAGCTTCCTGGGATGGCTCAATTATATCAGCCGGTTCATATACCGTCATTTGTGAGCCAATCTTCAAAATGTTGAGAAAGGATGCTGCAACCAAATGGACTGAGGATTGTCAAAAGGCCTTCGACAAAATCAAAGAGTACCTCTCAACACCACCAGTCTTGGTACCCCCAGAGTCGGGTAAACCCCTATTACACTACTTGGATGTATTAGACGGAGCTTTCGGTTGCGTTTTCGGGCAACATGATGAAACAGGAAGAAAGGAGCAAGCAATTTACTACCTCAGCAAGAAGTTCACCCCGTATGAGGCCCGGTATTCTCTATTAGAGCGCAGCTGTTGTGCTTTGACTTGGGTCGCATAGAAGCTGAGGCATTATTTTTGTGGCTACACAACATACCTCATATCCAGGATGAACCCACTAAAGTACATCTTTCAGAAACCTATGCCCACTGGCAAGCTGGCTAAATGGCAGATCCTATTAAGTGAGTTCGACATCATTTACGTAACTCAGAAGGCAGTCAAGGGACAAGCGTTAGCCGATCATCTTGCCGAGAATCCTGTGGACGGAGAATACGAACCTCTAAAAATATATTTCCCCGATGAAGAGGTATCATTCGTAGGAGAGGACATTGCATAGTCCTACGACGGTTGGAGGATGTTCTTTGATGGGGCCGCAAACTTCAAAGGCGTGGGTATTGGAGAAGTCTTAATTTCAGAAACCGGTCGGCACTACCCGATATCCGCCAAAGTCAGGTTCCCCTGCACCAACAACATGGCTGAATATGAGGCCTGCATCCTTGGGCTCAACTTGGCCATCGACATGAATGTTCAAGAATTACTAGTAATTGGTGATTCGGACTTATTGATACACCAAGTTCTAGGATAATGGGCGACCAAAAATTCCAAGATACTGCTATACCTACATCGTGTACAGCAATTGAGAAGGAGGTTCATAAAGATTGAATTTCGGCATGTTCCCAGAATCCAGAATGAGTTCGCCGACGCACTAGCCAACCTGTCATCCATGATCCAGCATCCAGATAAGAATTTCATTGATCCTATCCCGGTAGGGATTCACACTCAGCCGGCTTACTGTGCACACGTTGAAGAAGAAGCGAATGGAAATCCTTGGTTTCATGACGTTAAGAAATACTTGGCAGAGGGAGAGTACCCAAAACTTGCAAACGCTGATCAAAAGCGCACTCTACGAAGATTGTCAAACAACTTCTTTCACAACAGAGTAATCCTATATAGGAGGACTCCCGATTTGGGTTTGCTAAGATGTGTCGAGGCAAAAGAAGCGACAAAGCTGTTGGAGGAAATACATACTGGTACATGCGGACCTCATATGAACGGGTTTGTTCTAGCAAAGAAGATTCTTCGGGCTGGTTATTTCTGCGTGACCATGGAAACAGACTGCATCCAGTGCGTCCGCAAATGACATCGGTGTCAAATACATGGGGATATGATAAAGGTACCTCCCAACGAGCTTAATGCAACAAGCTCACCCTGGTCGTTCGCCGCTTGGGGCGTGGATGTTATTGGACCAATCGAGCATGCCGCCTCCAATGGACACAGGTTCATTCTGGTTGCTATTGACTATTTCACCAAATGGGTCGAAGCCGCATCCTACAAAGCAGTTACTAAGAAAGTGGTAGTCGATTTTGTCCGCAACCACGTTGTTTGTCGATTTGGAGTTCCAGAGTCAATCGTCACCGATAATGGTTCCAATCTCAACAGTGATTTGATGAAAGTAATGTGTGAAACCGTCAAGATCAAGCACAAGAATTCTACAGCATACAGACCTCAAATGAATGGATCCGTCGAGGCTGCCAACAAGAACATCAAGAAGATACTAAGAAAGATGATAGAAAAACACAAGCAATGGCATGAGAAGTTATCATTCGCCATGTTGGGGTATCGCACCACGGTTCGCACATCAACTGGGGCAACTCCTTACATGTTGGTATACGACACAGAAGCCATCATTCCTGTCGAGGTTGAAATTCCATCCCTGAGAATTATACGAGAGGCTGAACTCAGCGACGCAGAATGGGTAGAAAGCCGCTATGAGCAATTGACCTTCATAGATGGAAAGAGAATGAACACGGTTTGTCACGGTCAACTATATCATAACAGAATGACCAGAGCCTTCAACAAGAAAGTCAAACCAAGACGATTCACACCGGGACAGCTGGTGTTAAAGAAAATATTTCCTCATTCAAGATGAAGAAAAGGGAAAATACTCTCCTAATTGGCAAGGCCTGTACATAGTTCACCGAGTGCTAACAGGAGGAGCACTCATACTCGCAGAAATGGATGGAGAAGTTTGGCCTAAACCAATCAATTCAGATGCAGTCAAGCGCTACTACTTTATGCTTTCTATCAATGTTGTAAAATGAACTACGCCTGACATGAT
The DNA here is from genome assembly GCA_005239495.1 of Nicotiana undulata. Taxonomy (NCBI): domain Eukaryota; kingdom Viridiplantae; phylum Streptophyta; class Magnoliopsida; order Solanales; family Solanaceae; genus Nicotiana; species Nicotiana undulata. The sequence goes on along the minus strand of ML276978.1, from coordinate 130,105 downwards.
TCCCGTTTAAGAGGGGATACGTAGGCAGCCCTATGGGTTCATTCACATTCCAATAAAAATTTCATTTTCCCCACGAATGGAAACTGGGGCAGAATTTTGAGGAGGGACCTCAAAATTCCGAAGCGAGTTCAGCCAAGCACCGCACCAGTAACAGCCATAAGTCTTCACCCATCAAACTGGGGCAAAGGTTGAGGAAGAACTCTCAAATCTCCGCCGCAATGGAGGTTGCAATGTCTTGAACCGCGTCACGGTCGTCGGTTCATCCAAAGAAAACTATGCTTTCTATATATCATATCATATTTTATAAAATCATGCATATTATTTTTTTTTCTCAAAAGGTAGTTTGTTTTAGCAACGCTACCTCTGCGGTACAAGAAAAGTCATCATCATCAAGCAAGCAGGCCGGATCAAGCCAGTAAGGGATACGAACTAACCTTCCCCTTTACAAAACTCACAATTTTTCTTTGAACGCAGGCATAGAGACGGCGAAAGCCTAAAGTATCTTTTTATCTTTTCAAGAAATCTCAAGACATTCTCAAACCCCTCCCGCATTGCCAACACTTACTATCACCGCAAGAAGCTCTGTATTTTCAACAATCATATCGCCATAATTTATCATCAGCTAAGAACTCTTACTGTCATTTTATCTTCCCACATTCGCATCATTGCATAAGGCTACCATTCTGCCTTCCGAGACTAAGCTCTGTCTCCATCTACATGAGGTCAAGCTCTACCTCCATTTGAATAAGGCTAATATTCTGCCTTCCGAGACTAAGCTCTGTCTCCATCTGCATGAGGTTAAGCTCTACCTCCATTTGCATAAGGCTAATATTCTGCCTTCCGAGACTAAGCTCTGTCTCCACCTGCATGAGGTTAAGCTCTACCTCCCTTTGCATAAGGCTACTCTTCTGCCTTCCGAGACTAAGCACTGTCTCCCTGCATTTTATTTCTTGCATTTGCATAAGGATACCTTTCTGCCTTCCGAAGCACTGTCTCCCTGCATTCTCTTTACTCCTTGCATAAGGCTAATCATTCTGCCTTTTTGAGGTTCTACGCTACCTCTATCCGCATTTTACTTCACTACGCACAGTTCCTATCTATTTTTTCAGAAGAATTACCTTTCGCAATGATATTTATCTATGCTTTCTTTCGGGCTAAGCTCTTCCCTGCTTTCTTTTTCGCAAATCGCAAGACTAAGCTTTTTCTTGTCAGCATCATACTATTGCATTCTTCATGGGCTGAAATATCGCCAACTTGTCCGAAGGTGTCATCGTTCGGAGGCACCATCTTCATGGCCCGAGAACATCATTTCATGGCCCGCGAATCTCTTTATTCAACTTGCATATCATTATTCAAAGGCATCATGGTTCGAAAGCACCATACTCATGGCCCGAGAACATCATTTCATAGCCTGCGAATCCCACACCAAGCGATTCATGGCCCAGGACATCATGGTCTAAGGACACCATCCTAATTGCCCGCAGACAGCATTCATGGTCCAACGGGAACTTGCATCATGTTTACATTATGCACAATATACGTCTGATCTTTATTTGCAGGTAACCCGGCCGGAACAGCCAACCAGGCAGGAGCGGACCGCTTCAGTTCTTCGTCACGACCCCGAAAGATCTTTGTATTCTTACCTCACCATGCACCTTGTGTCCGTTCTTGTAAAACATCATCGGTATATTTCGCCGATGATTCCGGAACTACAGGCGGCCTGATTCCTGTAAATCCAGGGATATGTAGGCAGCTTAGAAACCAGGGTGCGGCCGAATTCTATCCCGCAGCTTCATCTCAAGTTAAAATTGGCCATCATATCTTTACCCGACAACTCTTTCATCCTTCCCGGGTAAAGAGGGGCAGCTGTTGATACCCAATTTTTCCTCGAATTATTTTCAAACTTGTATATAAGCTTTCAAAATCACTCTTTGCAATAATGAGTATTTCTCCTAATTTTTCCATATTTTGTTTATCTAAGTTATTTCCCAATTTATTTAATATTGTATATAATTCATAAATTGTGCTCTAAAATATTTTCAAAATATTTTCCAGTTCAGTATGTCATTTATAATCACCTTTTACTTATTAAAATCTAATTATTTCGTAAATTGGCCAATTGGGTCTTATTTAATTTTAATTACAATAATTTTTCAATTATAGCCCAATTGAACATTGTGTATTATTTTAATTCAAAAATTATGCAAATTTACACTTAATAATATTTAATTACTGTAATTTCATCTATTTAAACTCAATTCTATTTTTTGTACTATTATTGGTTATTTATTTAATTACTTATCTATTTTTGGAGTATTTAATAACTAGCCACATTTACTTTAAAATCAAGCCAATTAAAATACCCAACCCAAACCCAATTAAATGCCCGGCCCAATCCCCATTCAATCTGAGTCGTTGATCAAACGAGATCAACGACCCAGATTATTTGTTACCTTAATTAACCTAACAAAACCCCCCGTCTATCTCTCATTTCCCGTCTCCCTCTCTCTCTCTTCTCGACCCCTCCACTCCCAGTTCTCTCTAGAACCTTCTGGGTCCTCCTCCTTCTCCGATGGCTCAGCCTTCACCTCCGGCCACCTCCAGTATCACTCCTTCAACCACCGGCCACCATGAAGCCACATCGCCTACTTATGAAACCCTAACTTTTGCCTAAACCTCTTAAATCTCTGGTATTCTTAACGATTCCTACTTATTTCTTCATGTTTTACTTTATCCTCAACTTAATCTCTGAGATTCAACAGCCTATAAACGTTTTACTTCGTTTTTTGAAACTAGGGTTTCTCAAAACCTTTTATATGCTAGTCTTAACTGAGTTTCTCTTTCATGCTTAAGCATGTTCCCTGCATATCGTGATGATTTTGTGATTTTATCTTGCCTGTGTTAAAAACCCTAATTTTTTGCGTTTCTGTGTTTGGTTCTCTTAATGTTTGACTCCTGATGGGTTTCCTATGATTATCATGCTTCGAATAAACCTTTGGTCTACTTGTGACATCTCCGTGTGATTCTATCTCATATGTTTGTTCAAATTCCTGCCTCTTTCTGTCAATACTACTAAGCCATGCTTATTTGCTACGATTGTTTGTATTCTCTGTTTATATGTTGAACTATAGAATCACAACTTTCTCTTGATTGGTTCTGATTTTTCTTACTCGATGGTCTGATTGGAAGATCTCTTTTAAAACCTTGGAATGTTGTTTGTCCATTTAATTTGATTGATTCCTTTGCCTTATATGCTTTCCCTAATCGAAGTTGTCTAAATTTAGTCTTAATTGACTACCCTATACTTAGTACACTTGGATTCTTTCATTATTAGCATGATACTGATTTTATTACCTTATGTGGCATACTTTCCTACCGTTTGAATTTGAATCCCTTAACTTAAGGGATTACTTGTCTTAACAACTCATTGACTGATCTGAGTTCCTTAATTACCATGTTACTTTGATATTTTCCTTATTTAACTTTATACAGTCTTCTATTTGCCTTATATGTTGAGTGTTTTGAATCCCACAATTCAAGGGAACCGTGTATTCTTTCTCACTGATTGATTTTGCCTTATCCTATTTTGATTCTTACCTTATGTGATCACCTATTTCTCAAATATAAATACTGTGCTCTTTTATTGAAAAAAGGTTGAACACAGTCAATACGACCCATTTTTACACACATACTGACATTAGCATCAATCGAATACTGCTTCATTCTTTCTATATTACTCTCATGCATTCTACTTCTCTTGGACTTCTTTTGCCTCTATTATTATCTGCTACTAGTCGGCTGCTAAGCCAAGGCTAACATTGTGCTATTCAATACTCTCTCTTCTGTTGCTCTTTACTTGCATCACTAGATGTCCTAGTGAATATTATTTCACTCCAAACAATATGTTTCAATTTTGCTTAAGGTTCTTGCTCTTTCTTTTGTTCTTCTATTTGTGGTTCTATTGCTTACCATGTCACTAGCATGTCTAATCCCTTATATGATCTCTCTTCTTCTTCTAATTTAACCTAATTCTGTGTTGTTTTCTGTAGCTTATCATGTCCTATACTGTTGTTGTTCCCCATTCTTTCTATCTGCTTATCATCCCCTGTATGTTTGTGTAGCAGCTGTGTACTATTTGGTATCTCTATGGGTTGAAACTGTATCTAAACTTATTACATATTATCACCCTTATTAGTCCCCTGAACCCCTTTCCCTGTTTGTGATTGTTCCTTGGTATCCTATTGAGTTAGGACTCTCTGTTGTTTTAACATTAGTCCTTATGTGTTTTCCCTGAAACTATGTGACTTCAAAACTTCTTTTCAAACTCAAAACTCCTTTTCAAAAGCACTTTCACAATTCCTAGACCCTTAGGTTCTACCCTCCTCAGTGTGAGCATCGCTTAGGGAACCACGAGTTCCCTCTGAACCTTGAGACACTAAGGTAGGGCACTCTACTCTGCACTTGTGTAACTGTCAATATTCCTGGGTGCTGGTATTGGTCGGGGCCCCCATTTAGGCCATTTAGGAGCTTTGTCGTACCCAGGATGGATAAGGATGTGAAGTTAAAAGGGGTGAGGCTGGAAGATTGGGCCTATGTGAAGGCTCCATATAGAGTAACTTCTTGTTTTCTTTCAATTATTGTAATTCATTCGATATTTGGGCTTTAATAACTTGTAAACAGAATGCTGGGGCTATATAGTGAAATGGGTGGGGGAATATGCATGTTTAGCTTCCGTAATGGGTAGAGAACATGTTCATAGGATTTATTTACCTATTTGTGCAATAGAACAACCTGTTTAGGACATGCACTGCATATCTTAGAAATCCTGTTTTTAGGTCTTTCACTTTCAGCATGTCATTCATTCCTCTCACGACCCTGATCAATTAATAATGAACAAATAAACTGTCATTTTTCATATTCATGGCATTCTAGAAACCATGTTATTAGGAACCCTTTGTGCATTAGATGTCCTGCTGCTAGGGCTATACTTGTTCGAGTTTCAACCGCTAAATTGCTACCTAGCATGCTTAATCTAATAAAATCTGGCCAATTCGTTTAAAACAAACTTTTCTGCAAACATGTTTAAAATCAGAGTTTGAGCATGTATGTCACCCTTAAAACAATTAGGCAAATGTTAAGACACCTAGGAAAGCCTTAGGTTTAACACGTAATTGAATCAAATCTACCAGACCTCTATTAATCTGCCCCCTTTGGAAAGTCATAAACTTTGATGTTCCTGCCCCTTTCTTAGAAATCTGTTCTTTTTATCTAACTCCCGTATTTTGTTTTAAAAAAAACAACTCTTAAACAATGCACTGTCTTGTTCCTCAATCACTGATTTCTGCCTTCTGATCTAGCTTCAAACTGTTAAGCTTTAAATCTGTTGTATTCCTCCTAAAGTCTTTTCTGAACTATTTGTTTTTAAAGCATTCTTACAAATTACTGAATCTTCAGTCCATTACTGGATTTTCGAATTTCAAATAACTAATGTACTTCTGCTCAATTTACTGCTTTCCAAAAGTATTCTGAGTAACTGTATGCTCCTGAGTTAAAAAATGCTTTTGATACCTGTATTCCTGCAATTACTATTTTAAATACTTCGGTTTTAACTCGTTTAGATTTGAACTTAAACTACTGCTCTTTTACTAAAACTCCCTTGTCTTGAAACTTCCCTTTCTGAGACTTTAATTGTGTTTGAGACGTGCCACTTACGTGCTTAATTGTGTAGGGACATGTGAGCCTATTACTTGCCCTGTGTGATCCCACTACATGTGTTCTACTTGTTTTGCACTGTCGCCTAGTATTTTATCCTTTACACCTGAGTCAGCCTAGTTCCCGCCTTTGTAGGATTAGTGGTCCTAATCACCCTCCAGGACTTATAGGATGGGACGGGTAACGGCACGCAATAAGCTTTCGTGACCAACACATGTGTTTTAAATAACCTTACAGGGTGTGAAGGGTAGAATACGAATATGATGACCGGTGCGCTAATACCGCGTGTAGCCTCCTCCCCGAGGTATGACATACCGGGTATTGCATTGGAGTGATTCGTATTACTTTAAACCTAGGACACTTCTTTTCAAATGTTTATGTTATTCAAAAACCTTTAAAGATTTTCATACTTGTTTTAAATCCCCTCATATGTGAACCTTATTTGTTACTTGCTCGCCGTCCAAATTCACAAAACTTATTGGCTGGGACCCACAGTTGCGGATCCTGAGGGGTGCCTAACACTTTCCCCTTGGGATAATATCAAGCCCTTACCCGTTCTCTGGTAATGCAAACTAGTCTATGAGTTATCAACTCTAGGTGCCCTAACGCACCGTTAAATCGTTAGGTGGCGACTCTTCCTTTTCTTTTAAAGGAGTTGTCCATAATATCTTAACCAGATCTCTCCGTACCTAACCCGTGCGATAGAAAAAGGGGACGCGACAACATGGCGACTCTGCTGGGGATACTCCCTAGGCTTGTACCATTACAATTTGTTATGTGCTTTGGACTATTAATTGTCACTTAAATGCTTATATCTCTTCATATTCCCCGTTATATGCCGTTAATTGTTTAAATTTCGCAAATATTTATTTCACTTGAACGAAACTAACGTATCTTCATGTTTTCTTTGTAACTGCTTTCCATCATAACTGTTGTATTTCCTTTCTTTACCGCTTTCCTCAACGTGAAAATACATGCCTATGTGTTTTAATGCTTATTACTGCATATCATGCTCCGCATTCATATTCCACTTGTGCCAAACAAATCCTATAGCAACGCTTACAATGAGTGGTTGCACTCTTCCAATATCATCACCCCCTAAATTCGGAAAGGCGTATTTGCGGTAAAACTAGTCGATCAGCGGTGCAGTCGACAGTTTCGTGCCTTACCCCTTGAGTTGTCCGCTCAAGGGTACCAGTCTAGAACCCCAATAGAAACCTTACTCTGTTGTATGTTGCATGCATCATGGTGACGTGTTGTCCACACAATATCTTTTAAGATAGCCTTCTCCAAAGTCCATTGGGTTTCCTTGGAACCCAAAAGGACGTCTTCACGTTCTATGCATTTATTTGGAGAACTTAAATGTTCATTGTTAATTACTGGTGTTAAATAGTCGAGTCTGGTGGGGGAAAGGGCCTAACCTGTTTATCTTGCACAAATGAGGCACGAGGTCCCCAGATTCGGCATGGTCACCAACATCCACCCAAAACTCCTAAATTGGTAGGAGGACTTGCATTCAAGCGACAAAACAACAGTCAGAAAACACCTAGGCAACTTGCCTTCTCTTTTGGACATCCAGCCAAATAACATGATGATAGAGGTTGCTACCACACTCTGGGATTGTGATCGGTAGGTTTTTCGGTTTGGGAACAACTAGATGACACCGCTACTAGAGGAAATAGGGGGTTTGGCTGGTTTACCTTGAGAGTCTCAAGGGTTGTTGATGCCTGAAAACCGAACAGGCTGGGGTTTTCTCAAGATGATGGGGCTGAAGAAGGATCCGGATCTAGTCTGTCTGGAAGACTCGTACATGCCCTTTGACTACTTGTACGAGAGGTATGGCCGTAGTCAGTCTTACCGCACATACCAGGAAGAATTTGCCCTCACCTCTCTAGGGCACATTCATCGCCGTGTGTTTGTCTTCATATTTTTCTTCTTGGGATTGATGGTCTTCCCGACAAAGAAGGAGAGGATTCACACTAGGTTGGCCATGGTTACCAAGACTCTCATGGAAGGGATCGACGGACAGGATTTCAGCATTGTACCCATGATCATTGCAGACATATACCGAGCCTTGGAAAACTGTCAATGGGGAGCGAAACATTTTGAGGGTTGCAACCTGCTACTCCAGCTCTGGCTCACCGAGCATCTGCAAAGGGGTGATTACCATCAAGACATACATAGGAGAGTTTGGGATGATCATATTGCTTTCCATCATCCAAAGCGTATGAATTACATCCCCGACATGTTTGCACGACCAGAAAATGCCCAGGGATGGGTTGAGTTATTGGGAGATTTGAACGAGAATCAAATTCAATGGATGTTCGAGTGGTTCCCGACCGACGAGTTCATCATTCGGACCAGAGATACCCCGTTCTTGATATTGATTGGCCTTAGGGGGACATACCCTTACGTCCCGATTTGAGTCATGAGGCAAGCAGGGAGGAAGCAAGTAATCCCAAGGGTCGATAAAATGAGTCATCTCAGAGCGGACTTTCAAAACGATGACAGCCCTCACAAGTGTCAAGCTCAGCATTTGTGGCGCTGCAGGATCCGTTTGGAGAAGGATACTATCGAACCTGACAAGTATCACGTTGGTTGCTCTCCTTACTATTTGGGATGGTTGGAAGATAATTGGGGAGGAAATATTGAGCCAGGGTTCACTCAGGGACATAGGGTCATAGACGAGAAGGCCGAGGCAACAACTAAATTCAACCAGCTGTGCAAAAGGCTCCGTGACTGTGAAGAAGATTATCACAAAATCCACATAGCTAACAAAATGTTGATCGAGGAATGGAAGGACATGGCCATCATTTCCACCCAAAGATTAACACACTTGGAATGAGGCATCGTTGACTTGGAAGAAAAATTCCTTAGGAGGATCAAAACTTGTCAAAAGACCGAGGGAGCTGGAGGAGGAATTCTAGCCAAAACATATTTGCTGCTGGGACTCCGCGAGATGGGAATGTTGATCGAAGCAAGTAGAGGTGCCGAGTCTGGGGAAGGTCCTTCTGGGACCAAATAGGTAGGATTTATCTTTACTTTTCTTTTGATGTAATAAGGCCACTGGCCATTAGTGAAATTTTATATTTTCGCATTTTTCTGAGTCAAGTCGGATTCGTCTATTTTTGTCATCAATAAAATGAGGCATTTAGTATTTAAGTGCTCCAAATCAATTTGTCACTAGGCCTACCTCAGGCACAAAGAGGTTCCCCAACTTAGGATGCGTTTTAAATTTCCGCATTACGTGTTTAAATTATCGCAATATTCTTTATATCTCCACTAACTTCACTACCTTTTTGTTAGGTATTCCCCTTCCCCCAAAGGTTGGTTCGTGCACTCTGGCATCAACATCTTATTGCACCAGATCAAAGGGTCCTCCTCCTACTCCTCCTCCCAGTCCTCCCAAAGGGAAAAGCAAGGGTAAAATGTCAGACGCAAGCGGTACTAGAAAAGACAACAGGGATGAACAGGTTGAGATCATTGATGGTCAGGGTATTCAGGTTCTGCACGAGGGTATGTCTCCGCTAGAGAAGAAGCTGCTAAAGTTCCAAGCGGAACTTGATCAAGTCAAGAACTTGGCCCACTTATCATTCTCCCTCAACGTCCCAGACGTTCACTTCCCAAATGCTCCAAACCCCACTTTACCACAAAACATTCCCAAACAACCAAATCGTCCAAAAGATTCTGTTCCACTAGTACCACGCAACTACAACACTCCACCTCCCCAGGGTCAGACAAGAGACAACTTACAAGCCTATGACAACCCCATTTATGTGGAAACTATAGCTCACTCTGTTCCACATACATATCAATCCGACGAAAAGGACAAGCTCATCAGGAATCTGGCCGAAGAACTCAAGAAATTGACCAACCGAGTTCAAGGCGTCGAAGGAGTTAAGTGGGTTGAAGGGTTGAATTATGAGGACCTCTGCATACAGCCCGATGTCAAATTGCCCGAGGGGTACAAACCTCCTAAGTTCGAGATGTTTGATGGCACTGGTGATCCAAGAGTCCATCTGAGGACTTATTGCGACAAATTGGTCGACGTAGGAAAAGATGAAAGGATCCACATGAAGCTCTTCATGAGGAGTTTGAAAGGTGATACACTATCCTGGTACATCAATCAGGATCCGAAGAAATGGACTAGTTAGGTGAATATGGCTACAGATTTCATGGATAGATTCAGGTTCAACACGGAGAATGCACCGGATGTGTTCTACATCCAGAACTTGAAGAAGAAACCAACTGAGACTTTTCGCGAGTATGCTACTCGTTGGAGGTCTGAGGTTTCTAAGGTCAGGCCAGCCTTGGAAGAAGAGCAAATGAAGAAGTTCTTCGTGCGCGCTTAAGATCCTCAGTATTATAAGCGGCTGATGATGGTCGAAGGACACAAGTTTTCTGATATCATCAAGCTGGGAGAGCGAATCGAGGAAGGTATCAAAAGCGGTATGGTCACTAACTTTGAAGCTTTACAGGCTACTAATAAAGCTCTGCAATCCGGTGGTGTGTCCAAGAAGAAGGATGTAGGAGTTGTGATGGTGGCACAGCAAGACAAGTCCCCTCCCAAATATCAAGTATACCCTGCACCTTCCTTCACATACCAACCAGCTCCAAGCTACCAAGCACCTTCACCCGCCTACCAAGCTCCACCACCCACATATCAGCCTAACTCACCCAGATATTCCCAGCCAGCTCCCGTCTATAATGCCTATAATTCCCAACCTTCTCACTACCAATCACCACCTGCTCGCCAAAACTTCCTCAGACCTCGCCCAAATTTTGACCGTCGTCCACCAAAACAGTACACTACCATAGCTGAGCCCATTGCCCAATTATATGAAAAGCTTAAAGCCGCCAGTTATGTCACACCCATCCCCGCTGTTACCCCTGAGAACCCTTCTCAGTGGTTCAACCCAAACAAAACTTGTGCTTACCACTCCGGCATGAAGCGACACACCATCGAGGAATGCTGTTCTTTGAAAGACAAAATACAAACCCTCATAGATAATAAGGTCATTGTAGCCAAGGACTCTGCTCCTAATGTTCGCAATAATCTGCTGCCTGACCATAAGGGTGGTGTCCACATGATTGAAGTTGATGATGACTGGGATCCTGAGGGATAAATTGGGCTGATTACAGAGGGTGATCCGAAGAAGCCTACGATCACTCTTAATCCGATCGTGGTCCAGATGCAGCCATCTGAGGAAGTTGAGGTAAACATGTCCATTCCACTTGAGTTTGAATCAAGATCATCCGCCAAAGGAAAAGCCCCAGGGCCGATCGAAGTTGAGTTTGTGCGACCGCTCGAAGTTGCAATCCGGCCATCTATAACATATACTCTAGCGGGAATAAGAATGACTTCACCTATTCCTGTGGCAATGTCAACAACGGCACCTTTTTATTCAGACGCCATTGCATGGGACTATACCGCTGAAGCAAGGAGGAAAGGTAAAGGCAAGTCTGAAGAATCTATCACCGCACAGGGTATGACGAGAACTGGTAGAGTTTATACCCCTGAGCATATGGCCGAGTCTAGCAAGCAGGCCAACAGTCGTCATCCCGTCATTGAAACAGGCTCTGATGATTAGTGGAGAAAGATACATGCTAAGGATTATTCAGTCCTCGACCAATTGAACAAGACATCAGCTCAGATATCCATCCTCTCCCTGTTACAAAACTCTGAAAATCACAGGAATGCTTTGCTAAGGGTGCTGAGTGAAGCATACGTGCCTGACAATATCACCAGTGGGGAAATGGCCAACATGGTTGGATAGGTGCTGGAAAGCCATAAGATCACTTTCCATGAAGATGAGCTACCGCCTGAGGGGATAGGGCACAATAGGGCACTACACATCACAATCCAATGTGAGGATCATTTCATCACAAGGATCCTAATTGATGGGGGTTCCAGTCTCAACATCTGTCCGGTGGTCACGCTCAAGAGATTGGGAAAAAGTCTACATGAGATAAAGGAAGGAGAAATCAATGTAAAGGCCTTCGATGGTTCGCAGAGATCCACCATGGGAGAAATCACTTTGTGCTTACAGATGGGACCAAATTGGTTTGATGTAGACTTCCAAGTGATAGATGTGCCTGCATCTTACAACTTATTGTTGGGTCGACCTTGGATCCACACAGCTGGGGCCGTGGTATCAACCCTACATCAAGCTGTGAAGTTTGAATGGAACCATCAAGAGGTAATCATTCATGGAGACGGTAGCAACCATATCTACGGTCGCCAGACCTTTTCGGTCATCGATGGAAGAAGGAAGTTGGGTGGAGAGATCTACCACAACATTGAACGAGTTAACGCCATTGATAAGGACAAGTGGTGGGATAGTAAGACTGAAAGCATACTGAACTGGAAAGGGTAGGAGCCGGGTAAAGGGCTCAGTAAGCATCTTCAAGGAATAACTAAACCTATAACACTCAAGAAGCATGGTACTACCTTTGGTCTAGGGTATGAGTACACCTGGGAGGAGTTCAAGGACTGGTCGCCACCATGGCGCTGCCCCTACTACCCGTTGGAGCAGCCAATACCCCTCATAGAGCAGACTTTCCAGCCAGCCGACGTCATATATGGTACAGACGAAGAAGAAGCACTAGCAACCATGAGGGATCTATTTCTGGATGAGGAGGATATGGACTGCTGTGTCATTTTTGAAGAGGAGGGGGAGGAAGGTCCTTCCATACAAGTTGTGAGCAAGGGATCACATCTCAACAATTGGTCTATCAGGACAACCAAAGCCCGTCGAGCCTCGGGGTAGCAAGGCTAACAAAACAAACATTATTTGCAGTTTATTTATTTAAAGTATTTCCTTCCTTTTCGCATTTTTAATTTCTGCAAGAAAGAGCTCTTATGTTCAAACGTTTACTTAATTTATCAAAGCATTTCCAAATATTACATTTACTTATATTTACTTGCTACTGTTTTCCTTCCCATTACTTTATTTTACACAGCATTACTATTACTCATCTTGATGAACCGACGATTGTGACATGCAACGAGACAACGCAACAAACAGATTTCGAGTCAGACGAGGATAATATACCTGAGGATATTATTAAAGAAGTCGAGAACTTTGAGAATATACCTAAGTCTAACTTGGATGAGACTGAGGTCGTTAACCTGGGAAACACAGAGAATGTCAAAGAAACACGCATCAGCATTCATCTATCGCTGTTAGAAAAGGAGAAATATACGGAATTTCTAAAGGAGTAAGAGGACATATTCGCCTGGTCATATGATGACATGACTGGCCTCAGCACATCTATTGTGGCCCACAAGCTACCAACCAATCCAACATGCCCACCAGTGAAGCAAAAGCTCAGGAAATTTAAGCCAGACATGAGTTTGAAAATCAAAGAAGAGGTCACCAAACAGATCAACGCCAGAGTTCTCCGGGTGGTCGAATATCCTACCTGGTTAGCCAACATTGTGCCTGTACCAAAGAAAGACGGGAAGGTCAGAGTCTGCGTCGACTACCGGGATCCCAACCAGGCCAGTCCGAAAGACAACTTCCCCCTGCCAAATATACACATCTTGATTGACAACTGTGCCAAGCACGAGCTGCAATCCTTTGTAGATTGTTTTGCTGGTTACCATCACATTTGGATGGACGAGGAAGATGCTGAGAAAACGGCCTTCCTTACGCCATGGGGGCTGTATTGCTACAAAATGATGCCATCTGGTCTGAAGAATGCAGGGGCCACTTACATGAGAGCCATGACTACTATATTCCATGATATGATCCACAAGGAAATCGAAGTATATGTGGACGACGTCATCATTAAATCAAAGAAAGCTGCTGATCACATGGAAGATTTGAGAAAGTTCTTCAACAGGTTAAGGAAATACAATCTGAAGCTTAACCCCGCAAAATATGCGTTCAGGGCCCCTGCTGGGAAGCTGCTAGGGTTCATTGTCAGTCGTCGAGGAATAAAGCTAGATCCTTCAAAGGTCAAAGCCATCCAAGAATTGCCGCCACCAAAGAACAAAAAGGATGTTATGAGATTCCTAGGACGGCTCAATTATATCAGCCGGTTCATAGCCCAGTCTAGCGTTATTTGAGAGCCAATCTTCAAAATGTTGAGAAAGGATGCTGCAACCAAATGGACTGAGGATTGACAAAAAGCCTTCGTTAGAATCAAAGAGTACCTCTCAACACCACCAGTCTTGGTACCCCCAGAGTCGGGTAAACCCCTATTACACTACTTGGCTGTATTAGACGGAGCTTTCGATTGCGTTCTCGGGAAACATGATGAAACAGGAAGAAAGGAGCAAGCAATTTACTACCTCAGCAGGAAGTTCACCCCGTATGAGGCTCGATATTCTCTATTAGAGTGCACTTGTTGTGCTTTGACTTGGGTCGCACAGAAGCTGAGGCATTATTTCTGTGCCTACACAACATACCTCATATCCAGGATGGACCCTATAAAGTACATCTTTCAGAAACCTATGCCCACTGGCAAGCTGGCTAAATGGCAGATCCTATTAAGTGAGTTCGACATCATTTACGTAACTCAGAAGGGCGTCAAGGGACATGCGTTAGCCGATCATCTTGACAAGAATACTATGGACGGAGAATACGAACCTCTAAAAACCTATTTCCCCGATGAAGAGGTATCATTCGTAGGAGAGGACATTGCAGAATCCTATGACGGTTGGAGGATGTTCTTTGATGGGGCCGCAAACTTCAAAGGTGTGGGTATTGGAGCAGTCATAATTTCAGAAACCGGTCAGCACTACCCGGTATCCGCCAAACTCAGGTTCTCCTGCACCAACAACATGGCTGAATATGAGGCTTGCATCCTTGGGCTCAACTTGGCCATCGACATGAATGTTCAAGAATTACTAGTAATTGGTTATTCGGACTTATTGATACACCAAGTTCAAGGAGAATGGGCGACCAAAAATTCCAAGATACTGTCATACCTACATCGTATGCAGTAATTGAGAATGAGGTTCATAAAGATTAAATTTTGGCATGTTCCCAAAATCCAGAATGAGTTCGCCGACGCACTAGCCACCCTGTCATCCATGATCCAGCATCCAGATAAGAATTTCATTGATCCTATCCCGGTAGGGATTCACACTCATCCTGATTAGTGTGCACACATTGAAGAAGAAGCGGATGGAAATCCTTGGTTTCATGACGTTAAGAAAAACTTGGCAGAGGGTGAGTACCCAGAACTTGCAAACGCCTCAAAAGCGCACTCTATGAAGATTGTCAAACAACTTCTTTCACAGCGGAGGAATCCTATATAGGAGGACTCCCAATATGGGTTTGCTAAGATGTGTCGAGGCAAAAGAAGCGACGAAGCTGTTGGAGGAAATACATGCTGGTACATGCGGTCCTCACATGAACGGGTTTGTTCTAGCAAAAATGATTCTTCGGGCTGGTTATTTATGGATGACCATGGAAACAGACTGCATCCAGTATGTCCGCAAATTCCATCGGTTTCAAATACATGGGGATATGATAAAGGTACCTCCCAACGAGCTTAATGCAACAAGCTCACCCTGGTCGTTCGCCGCTTGGCGCATGGATGTTATTGGACCAATCGAGCCTGCCGCCTCCAACGGACACAGGTTCATTCTGGTTGCTATTGACTATTTCACCAAATGGGTCGAAGCCGCATCCTACAAAGTAGTTACTAAGAAAGTGGTAGTCAATTTTGTTCGCGACCTCGTTGTTTGTCGATTTGGAGTTCCAGAGACAATCGTCACCGATAATGGTTCCAATCTCAACAGAGATTTGATGAAAGTAATGTGTGAAACCTTCAAGGTCAAGCACAAGAATTCTACGGCATACAAACCTCAAATGAACGAAGCCGTTGAGGCTGCCAACAAGAACATCAAGAAGATACTAAGAAAGATGATAGAAAAACACAAGCAATGGCATGAGAAGTTATCATTCGCTCTATTGGAGTATCGCACCACGGTTGGCACATCAACCGGGGCAACTCCTTACATGTTGGTATACGGCACAGAAGCCGTCATTCCTGCTAAAGTTGAAATTCCATCCCTGAGAATTATACAAGAAGCTGAACTCAGCGACGTAGAATGGGTAGGAAGCCGTTATGAGTAGTTGGCCCTCATAGACAAAAATAGAATGAAGGCGGTTTGTCATGGCCAGCTATATCAGAAAAGAATTACTAGAGCCTTCAACAAGAAAGTTAAACCAAGACGATTCACACCGGGGCAGCTGGTGTTAAAGAAAATCTTTCCTTATCAAGACGAAGCAAAAGGGAAATTCTCTCCTAATTGGCAAGGCATGTACATGGTTCACCGAGTTCTAACAAGAGGAGCACTCATACTCGCAGAAATGGATGGAGAAGTTTGGCCTAAACCAATCAATTCAGACGCAGTCAAG
This sequence comes from Nicotiana undulata, assembly GCA_005239495.1. Classification (NCBI taxonomy): domain Eukaryota; kingdom Viridiplantae; phylum Streptophyta; class Magnoliopsida; order Solanales; family Solanaceae; genus Nicotiana; species Nicotiana undulata. Next base: position 114,014 of record ML276978.1, on the reverse strand, counting down.
CGCTACTATGTGTAACCCTTTATGCTTTCTATCAATGTTGTAAAATGAACTACGTCTGACCTGATTCCCATTTAAGAGGGGATACATAGGTAGCCTTGTGGGTTCGGTCACATTCTAATAAAAATTTCATTTTCCCCACGAATGGAAACTGGGGCAGAATTTTGAGGAGGGACCTCAAAATTCCGAAGCAAGTTCAGCCTAGCACTCACACTATAGGATTAGTGGTCCTAATCACCCTCCAGGACTCATAGGATGGGCTGGGTAAAGGCACGCAATTAGATTTCGTGACCAACACCTGCGCTTTAAATAACCTTACGGGGCGGGAAAGGTAGAATACGGATATGATGACCGGTGCGCTAATACCACGTGTAGCCGCCTCCCCGAGGTGTGACATACCGGGTATTGCATTGAAGTGATCCGTATTACTTTAAACCTAGGACAATTCTTTTCAAATGTTTATGTTATTAAAAAACCTTTAAAGATTTTCATACTTGTTTTAAATCCCCTCATATGTGAACCTTATTTGTTACTTTCTCGCCGTACAAATTCACAAAACTTATTGGCTGGGACCCGCAGTTGTGGATCCTGAGGGGTGCCTAACACCTTCCCCTTGGGATAATATCAAGCTCTTCCCCGTTCTCTGGTAATGCAAACTAGTCTATGAGTTATCAACTCTAGGTGCCCTAACGCACCGTTAAATCGTTAGGTGGCGACTCTTCCTTTTCCTTTAAAGCAGTTGTCCATAATGTCTTAACCCGATTTCTCCATACCTAACCCGTGCGATAGAAAAAATGTGGCGCGACAGCATGGCGACTCTGCTGGGTCCTCCTCTTTCTCCGATGGCTCAGCCTTCATCTCCGGCCACCTCCAGTCTCACCCCTTCAATCACCAGCCACCATGAAGCCACATCGCTGCGGCTACTTCGTCTCTAAGCCCCTTTAAGGATTTCAACCACGCCAGACGGCCATGGAGGCTCCTGCCTGGATGTTTTCGGCCTTCTCCGGCGAGGTTCAACTAGATGGTGCTCTAACCACCACAATCTCTGAGTTTTACAATAGGTTCTTCGATCTTTCTCTGGGTTCTTATGAAACCCTAATTTTTGCCTAAACCTCTTAAATCTCTGGTATTCTTAACGATTCCTACTTATTTCTTCATGTTTTACTTTATCCTCAACTGAATCTCTGAGATTCAACAGCTTTTAAACGTTTTACTTCATTTTTTGAAACTAGGGTTTCTCATAACCTCTTATATGCTAGTCTTAACTGAGTTTCTCTTTCATGCTTAAGCTGTTCCCTGCATATCGTGATGATTTTGTGAGTTTATCTTGCCTATGTTAAAAACCCTAATTTTTCGCGTTTCTATCTTTGGTTCTCTTATTGTTTGACTCTTGCTGGGTTTTCTATGATTATCATGCTTCAAATAAACCTTTGGTCTACTCTTGACATCTCCGTGTGATTCTATCTCATATGTTTGTTCAAATTCCTTCCTCTTTCTGTCAATACTACTAAGACATGCGTATTTGCTACGATTGTTTGTCTTCTCTGTTTATATGCTGAACTATAGAATCACAACTTTCTCTTGATTGGTTCTGATTTTTCTTACTCGATGGTCTGATTGGAAGATCTCTTTTAAAACCTTGGAATGTTGTTTGTCCATTTAAATTGATTGATTCCTTTGCCTTGTATGCTTTCCCTAATCGAAGTCGTCTGAATTTAGTCTTAACTGACTACCCTATACTTAGTACACTTGGATTCTTTCATTATTGGCATGATACTGATTTTATTACCTTATGTGGCATATGTTCCTACCGTTTGAATTTGAATCCCTTAACTTAAGGGATTACTTGTCTTAACAACTCATTGACTGATCTGAGTTCCTTAATTACCATGTTACTTTGATATTTTCTTTATTTAACTCTATACAGTCTTCTATTTGCCTTATATGCTGAGTGTTTTGAATCCCACAATTCAAGGGAACCGTGTATTCTTTCTCACTGATTGATTCTGCCTTCTCCTATTTGTGATTCTTACTTTATGTGATCACCTATTTCTCAACTATAAATATTGTGCTCTTTCATTGAAAAGAGAGGTCGAACACAGTCAATACGACTCACTTTCACACATAGACTGACATTAGCATCAGTAGAATACTGCTTCATTCTCTCTATATTACTCTCTTGCATTCTACTTCTCTTGGCCTTCTTTTGCCTCTATTATTATCTGCTACTAGCCGGCTGCTATGCCAAGGCTAACACTGTGCTATTCAATACTCTATCTTCTGCTGCTCTTTACTTGCATCACTGGTATGTCCTAGTTAATATTATTGCACTCCAAACAATATGTTTCGATTTTGCTTAAGGTTCTTGCTCTTTCTTTTGTGCTTCTATTTGTGGTTTTATTGCTTACCCTGTCACTAGCATGTCTAATCCCTTATATGATCTCTTTTTTTCTTCTAGTTTAACTTAATCCTGTGTTGTTTTCTGTAGCTTATCATGTCCTATACTGTAGTTGTTCCCAATTATTCTTATCTGCTTATTATCCCATGTATGTTTGTGTAGAAGCTGTGTACTATTTGGTATCTCTATGGGTTGAATCTGTATCTAAACGTATTACATAATATCACCCTTATTAGTCCCCTGAAACCCTTTCCATATTTGTGATTGTTCCTTGGTATCCTACTGAGTTAGGACTCTCTGGTGTTTTAACATTAGCCCTTATGTGTTTTCCCTGAAACTATGTGACTTCAAAACTTCTTTTCAAACTCAAAACTCCTTTTCGAAAGCACTTTCACAATTCCTAGACCCTTAGGTTCTACCCTCCTCAGTGTGAGCATTGCTTAGGGAACCACGAGTTCCCTCTGAACCTTGAGACACTGAGGTAGGGAACTCTTCACTGCACTTGTGTAACTGTCGATATTCCTGGGTGTTGTTATTGGCCAGGGCCCCCATTTAGGCCCTTTGGGAGCTTTGTCGTACCCAGGCTGGATAAGGATGTGAAGTTGAAAGGGGTGAGGCTGGAAGATTGGGCCTATGTGAAGGCTTCATATAGAGTAACTTCTTGTTTTCTTTCAATTACTGTAATTCATTCGATATTTGGGCTGTAATAACTTGTAAACAGATCGCTGGGGCTATATAGTGAAATGGGTGGGGGAATATGCATCTTTAGCTTCCGTAGTGGGTAGAGAACATGTTCATAGGATTTATTTACCTATTTGTGCAATAGAACAACATGTTTAGGACATGCACTACATATCTTAGAAGTCCTGTTTTTAAGTCTTTCACTTTCAGCATGTCATTCATTCCTCTCACAACCCTCATCAATTAATAATGAACAAATAAACTGTCATTTTTTATATTCATGGCATTCTAGAAACCATGTTATTAGGAACCCTTTGTGCATTAGATGTCCTGCTGCTAGGGCTATACTTGTTCGAGTTTCAACCGCTAAATCACTACTTAGCATGCTTAATCTAATAAAATCTGGCCAATTCGTTTAAAACAAACTTTTCTGCAAACATGTTTAAAATTAGAGTCTGACCATGTATGTCACCCTTAAAACAATTAGGCAAATGTTAAGACGCCTAGGCAAGCCTTAGGTTTAACACGTAATTGAATCAAATCTACCAGACCTCTATTAATCTTCTCCCTTTGGAAAGTCATAAACTTTGATGTTCCTACCCCTTTCCTGGAAATCTGTTCTGTTTATCTAACTCCCACGTTTTAAAAAAAAACAACTCTTAAACAGTGCACTGTCTTGTTCCTCAATCACTGATTTCTGACTTCTGATCTAGCTTCAAACTGTTAAGCTTTAAATCTTTTGTATTCCTCCTAAAGTCTTTTCTGAACTATTTTTTTTAAAAGCATTCTTACAAATTATTGAATCTTCAGTCCGTTACTGGATTTTCGAATTTCAAATAACTAATGTACTTCTGCTCTATTTACTGCTTTCCAAAAGTATTCTGAGTAACTGTATGTTCTTGAGTTAAAAATGCTTTTGATACCTGTATTCCTGCAATTAGTATTTTAAATACTTCGGTTTTAACTTGTTCAGATTTGAACTTAAACTACTGCTCTTTTACTAAAACTCCCTTATCTTGAAACTTCCCTTTCTGAGACTTTAATTGTGTTTGAGATGTGCCAATCATATGTCTACTTGTGGGGGTATCTATGAGCCTTTATTTGTCCCTATGTGTCATTTCATATGTGGAGTCCTACTTGTTATGCTTGTCTCCTAGTATTTTATCCTTTAAACCTGGGATGTCCAGCCTAGCACTCACACTATAGGATTAGTGGTCCTAATCACCCTCCAGGACTCATAGGATGGGATGGGTAAAGGCACGCAATTAGATTTCGTGACCAACACCTGTGCTTTAAATAACCTTACGGGGCGGGAAAGGTAGAATACGGATATGATGACCGGTGCGCTAATACCACGTGTAGCCGCCTCCCCGAGGTGTGACATACCGGGTATTGCATTGAAGTGATCCGTATTACTTTAAACCTAGGACACTTCTTTTCAAATGTTTATGTTATTAAAAAACCTTTAAAGATTTTCATACTTGTTTTAAATCCCCTCATATGTGAACCTTATTTGTTACTTTCTCGCCGTCCAAATTCACAAAACTTATTGGCTGGGACCCACAGTTGTGGATCCTGAGGGGTGCCTAACACCTTCCCCTTGGGATAATATCAAGCTCTTACCCGTTCTCTGGTAATGCAAACTAGTCTATGAGTTATCAACTCTAGGTGCCCTAACGCACCGTTAAATCGTTAGGTGGCGACTCTTCCTTTTCCTTTAAAGCAGTTGTCCATAATGTCTTAACCCGATTTCTCCATACCTAACCCGTGCGATAGAAAAAAGGGGACGCGACAATCATATGTATCACGTGTTGTGGTTCTTCATGTTCATTTTTCTTGTTTGCATCCTTGTCTCCGAAGTGATTTTTAGTTCGATCACTTAAGAATTCTCGAAGGTGCCCCTCGTTGAACAGACGGGCCACCTCATTTCTCAAATATCTGCAGTCTTTGGTTCTATGACCATGGGTACCATGGTATTTGCATATTTGGTTGGGGTTTCTTTGGGATGGATCGGTCTGTAGGGGTCTAGGACATCTAGTATCATTTATTCTGCCAATGGCTTACACAATGCCTGATGCGTCGATGCTGAAGTTGTATTCTCATAATCGTGGTGCTTTTGTGCGATCAACATGTTTATCGAAGCCACTTTTGCTCATGAGCCCTAGAGAGCTCTGTCCTCAGTCATTCCTTTGATCATGTCGAACGAGATTGCATCCTAGGCCTCTATTCCTACGATCTACGTTGTATGGTTAACACCTGTTTGATCGTGGTTCTCTGCGATGTCCCTTTGAACTCTGCCAACGGTCCAGTTTGGATATTTTTAACCGGAAGGGGTTCCTAATTGATCATCCTCGACCCTAATCTTTGACTGTTACCGATTATGCACATCGACCTAGGTTACTGTTGGATATTCGATTGAATTCTACTTCAGTTGTCGTGATGCTACTGAACTCGATTCGTTCAAACCTTGGGTGAAATCCTGAATAGCCCAATCATCTGTGACCGGGGGTAGGTACATGCGTTCTATCTGGAACTGAGATACGAATTCCTTTAACATTTTATTGTCCTTCTGCCTCACTTTAAAGAGGTCTGACTTCCTAGTCGCAACCTTTATTTCTCCGGCGTGTGCTTTCACGAAGGAATCCGCAAGCATGGAGAATGAATCGATGGAATTAGGTGGCAGATTGTGATACCATATCATTGCCCCTTTCGATAGATTTTCTCCAAATTCTTTAGTAGAACAGATTCGATCTCATCATCTTCTAAGTCATTTACCTTATTTGCCCATGTATAAGAGGTGACATGCTCATTACGATTGGTGGTTCCATTGTACTTGGTGATTTTAGACATGCACAATTTCTTCAAAATGGGCTTCAAATCTGCACTTGGGAGAAACAGCTTTTGTATGAACTTCTTCGAGTCCATACCTTTCAAAATCGGTGGTGCCCCGGTATTTGGTCAACCTGGGAGTTGTATGCTTCTACCTTTTTGTCATTTTCCTCAATTTGCTTTTCTCCTGATTCAATTCGCTTAGTGAGTTCCTCGAGCATTTTCATACTGGCGGGGTCAATGCCCGATTTATTAGCGTTCGATCTCTCCGGTACAGGTTCGCCCCTATCAACTACTTCTCGTGGAGGCTCAGATTGGACCCCACTTGGTTCACGGTGCTAATTTTGTAGTTGTGTTATAGCTGCTTGTTGAGCCTGTAGCATCTCGAAAATCAATTGGAGGCTGACTCCACCGTCTCCTCCGCCCTGAGTACCTCGACCACTAGATCAACTTCCCTGCGTACGCTACCTTCGGGACCAGCGCCCAACTTTGCATTAAGGACAATAGTTGAACTGACGTCAACGGGATTTGAATTTGGCACTCCCTCGAGAACAGCTTGAGGCACCTCAATCCCTAGGGCGGCTATATTTGTTGTTTTCCCCATGATATCCGAGGCCGTTGTCTCAGTGTTGTTTATGAGTTTGACATGTTCTATCCTGAAAACAAAAACACTTGCAAGAACAAGTGTAAAGTAGTATGTGTTATCAGCATCTGTATTAAGCAATCACTATTATCCTTAGCCCCACGGTGGGCGCCAAACTGTTTACCCTTGAACTTTGATAACAATTAAACATATAATGTGGTTTTAAGGATATATGGTTCCACTTAACACCAACTAATAGATATGAAGATTAATAATAGTAATCGACGGTAAAATAAAGCAAATCGGTGATTGAACGGAACCCAACCCTCGAGTTAGAGTACCCTCGAACTGATTGGTGCAAGAACAGGTTAAAAGTATAACAAGCTGATGAACAAAAATATAAGTGAGAAAGAGAATTATATTGCTTTGATGTTTGTGAATGATCCCTTACAAATGATTCGAACTCCCTTTTATATAATAGAGGAATTTTACTTATGGTATATTTACATAAGGAAATCCCATGATTAGCGAGTTTGTCGTTCGTGATTTGATCCATACCGAGATTTACGCCATGATCCTCGACCAATCACTAATATCTCGCCTTTCTGATATTGTTCCATCTTTATACCTTTAAAAAGTCAATCCTCGATTTTATATGCCAAGGCCACCCCACTCGAGGACTGACACCTCGAATAAGTTCGAAGTATAATCGGGAAACAAGCCCAAAAAAGGCAAATCCCAAGGGTACGACCAAACTAACACGGTTTGGAGACGTCCGAATTCTGTAATGAAAACAGGCCTTTGAATACCTTTATAAGCCGATTAAAAAGGATACCCTCGGCAAAATAATAATAGGGTTTCGACAACGTCAGCCCTCAAAAAATCCTAAGGGGTGACAAACTGTTCGGACCCTCGAACAATCTTGTACTAAACAAAATTGTGCCAAGGAACAAAAAGCAAAGGGTTTTGATAATACTAAACCACGAAAAAACTAACGGGTACAGACTTATTTCATGCTAAGGCATGCCAAAATTTTATATGATTAACTTTTTAAGCCGAAAAGGGAAAAGAGCCATTCTTTTGGGGCCATATCGGCGCAATTCAAAGAGCCTAAGGGACGATATATTTTTTGAGTCCGAGAAGTCATCCTCGCTCAACTAAAACCTAAGGGTCTTCCTACTTTCAGTTCGAGCAAGTACTCACTCGACTACAAAAACTATATTATTCTAACTTCGATCAAGTTGCCTAAGTTTCGAATACGAACAAAATTTTGACAAGGCATAAATGAGTCAAAATTTTGACAAGGCATGAAGTGTATTAAAATTTACATAGGGCATAAGCGAGTCAGAATCTTCACAAAGCAAAAGTCGAGATAAAGATAAAAAAGGAAATGTTTTATATATGAAGGTATTTACAAAAGACCCATCGGGGTCCTACACAAAAGAAAAAATACAAAGGCTCCTAACTATTCTCGGGGGCAACTTCTTCATCGGGGTCCTCCCCATTTTTGGACCCACTTTTTTTGCCACCATGGTCATCATCGTCGTCGTCATCATAAGAGGCCAACTCTCTAGCACCGGCTTCATGCTTTGTAGCTTTTGCTATCTCCTCGGTATGATCAAAACCCTGAGCGTGGATCTCCTCTAAGGTTTCACTCCGAGATTGGCGTTTGGCGAGTTCAGCAATCCAGTGTGCTCAAGTTTGAGCAGTCTCGGCAGCCTCCTTCGCTTGGACTTGAGCGGCTTCAGTGTCAGCCCAGTAGACGGCCACGATAGCGTCTGCCTCAGGCTTTGTCTTTTCGGCCGCAGATTTATCCTTAGCAAGTTCGGAAGCCAACCGAGCCTCGAGCTCCTCTATCTTCTTTGCTTGAGTTGAGATTTTCTCATTCATGCCTCGGGGTTGGCTTTCAACCGATGATAGTTGGGCTAGGGAAACCTCTTTTTCCGCACCAAAGCGGTCCTCAAATCTTGAGCGTCCCGAATTGCTTCTTCGGAAAAGGCAGGGAGAGTAGGTGAGTCCCCGATTACTATTGCCCCAAGTGAGTCACTTGGGGAAGTCTTTTCAATTTTAGGGGTTTCGAGACCCGTACCCTCAAACACGCCTTCCGTTTGTTCACTTCGATGAGGGGTAGCCTCAATCTCAGACGACTTGGGGACTGTGCCTGAGTCCTTCTCCACAACCCCCTCAGCTCGGGGCAAGACATCATCAGCCACTACTGATTCAGGAGCCTTTGGGGCCTCGATGGTTTTCTTCACTCGAGCTACCAGTACAGAGTTGCCGTCTTCTTCTTCTTCTTCCTCCCTTATCTGTTGAAGTACATCTGCATGGAGGGCAACAGTATCCGTCTTCGGCTTACGAAGAGGGATTTTTTTGGGCTTTGGGACCCCGGAGGTTGAGGTCCTTTTCCTCTTGTTATCCCTCACCGGTGTCAAAACCAGGGCCGTAGTCTCTTCCTCGCCGGTCGGGGGCCTCATGAACGCATCATTGCCCAGGCCTGCACACGAGAAAATTGAATAAATAAAAGAAAGGAACTTGAATCAAATCATCAAATATTTGAGAAGAAGGGAATACCATGATTCTTGGCCTCCCATAGGCCTTTTGCCAAATCGTGCCAACTGCGCTCGGCGTAAGTGGAGGTCAAGCGAGGTTCCGAACCCAGCTCTCGAGGTTGCACGAGGCATCCAAGCAGTCGTTGCATCATAAAAGGAGACATAAATAAGAAAAAGCAAAGGAATGAAATAATGGAAGTTGTACTTATGCTTCATGTTCCATTTCTCAGGAAATGGCATCTTCTCTGTCGGGATTAAGTCGGAGGTCCTCACTCAAACGAGCCTGCCCATCCATCCTCGATTTTTGTCCTTGTCGATGCTCGAGAACAAAACCTTGGTGGCTCCACGTTGGAGTTTAATCAACTTGCCTCGAAAGAGACGGGGGTTGAGAAAAAATGAAGCAGGATGACTATTCGCCAAAAGGAAGGATGTATTTGGCCAAGAGTTATTTGGTATTGACGACAGAAGTCGACAATGACAGGGTCGAGGGGGGCTAGTGTGAAAATGTAAGTGTAAACACTTAGATACCCTTCCACATTAGTAGTTATGTTGTCTTCGGGGGTCGGGATCACCACCTTTTTACTCCCCTAATTGCAGTATTTCTTTAACTGATCGAGGTATCCATTAGTTATCGAGCATATATACCTCGATACTAGCTCGCACCGGCTAGGGACCGAGGAAACTCTCTCGAACTTGAAATTAGAATTTATGATGCACCCACAAGGAACACACTCCTCAAGGTGCGGTTTCCCCAAAGTTTTATCACCAGTCGGCTATGACGAAGAAGCACCTTCCTTTTGTGGAACCGTTTTTTGATGTTTTTGCCATTTGTTGTATGAGTTAAGAGAAAGAAGAAGGTAGTAAGACTTAACGTTTGAGAAAAGGTTGACGGCGCAACTTGAAGATTTGTAGAAGGAAAGAACTTATGATGGGTAAAAACTTTGGAGATTAGAAGAAAATGAAAATAAAAATTGAATCAATGAAGAGAAGGCCTATTTATGAGATTCACGGCAACATTTCAAAGGCCCTAGTGGCCGACCACCAACTGACACGCATTGATGATTTATGGCACCGTACTGACGGGACGTTTCATTCACTTCCGCCATGGGGATAACGTCACGACAGGTCAAGGTTAAAAATCGAAGGCTCAATTCGTTTCTTGTCCTTACATTCCAAGAAACGAGGAGACTATCTGTATACGGTTAAAATTAGGCCTACCCGATTCTACTGTTTGATCGAGACTAGTAATTTTCATCGAAGTACAGCTTCGTAACGGAACAAACTAAGACACGAGGATAATATACCAAGTGCGTAATCGTGGTACCTGTCAAGATCAAGGCTGGTAGCAATCATGTCACGCCCCAAAATCGAGGGACGAGACCGGCGCCTAACCGGGTAAACCCATTCAAGCGGACCTGGATTGCCTTTCCTGCCCAACAAATTACCCCGCGTTCATAACATGCATTATTTCGTGTGAGTTATCTGATTTTAGTTTCAAAGTACATTTTACAACACATCTCCATTTGTTTCCTCTTTTAACATTTCAACGATTGATATTCAAACATACATAATACATACATAACTTCCCAACATGATCCACGGTTCCGAGTACATACTGTTACTACCCAAAAATACATATATACACCCACATCATGTCTACGGAGCCTCTACGAATACTAGGGATTTTCCATAACTTGCCGGGAACAAGGCCCCGGCTATACCTTTACAACATAAACAAAAGAGGGTGGTATCATCCACACACGGCCCCGAGGAGAAGAGGGGATCACCACTACTGCTGTAGAGATGAAGAGGAGGTACCACTAACGGCGGACTGAGCTACCTGCTATGGAACCACCTACATCCATATAAAAGATGTAGCGCCCCCGGCAAAAGGGACGTTAGTACTGTGGTATAGTACTAGTATGTATGAACAAACTTTATCCCAAGTAAAATCAACCAATATACATATAAGAAAAAGGACAGCAATAGGACCAACAATCAAAACACACGGAAAGAGACAATCAAAGTCAACAATTTTACAATCTCTCCTTTTTCCCTTTCCAACACCACCGTATTCACGAGTTTCATCAACTTCATATCAATAATGATAAAGATCACTTTTCCACCCTTATTACCTCGGCCACCCTTATTACCTCGGCCAACCTTATCACCACAACCCACACCATATTACTTCGTGTTGCGGCGCGCAACCCGACCCCGCCTGACAATTTATATTTCAAAAACAACACCACAAATAATTTCATCGTGATATCGATCACTTTTCCACCCTTATTACCTCGTCCACCCTTATCACCACAACCCACACCTTATTACTTCGTGTTGCGGCGCACAACTCGACCCCGCCTGACAATTTATATTTCAAAAACAACACCACCAATAATTTCATCACAACAGAAACAATCAACAAACGATTTCATTATAAGAACTTTCCTTTCAATGATTCCAAATTCAACATTTAACTGTTCATTTACTTGGGCTCAAGGCACCCCAAACTTTTATCAAGCAGCAATTTATGCACAAGGTATTTCCATAACCGTTCAACTTATTTACAATGCTTCATATCAATAACTTTAAATAACTACCATCTTTGCACATAATAATTCCTATAGACTCGCGTGGCTGTAATAGAATCACCAACCAGAGTCGATACAGAGAATGGCTCATGAAGTTGTTCGGGTTCTATCCCAAAACTTGAAGCAATAAACGGGGTAACATAAGACTAGGAGGACCCCAGAACAATAAGAGCATAACAATCAAGTGCTTGAACAGTCAGAATACCTGTAACAACATCTGGAGAAGCCTCCGCGTTCTTGCGACCACTTAAAGCATAGAACCGGCTGGGTCCATCTCTACCTCGAGCTCCACCCCTAACTGCACCACGCCCCGCTGGATCTGGAGGACGCCGTGAAGATGTGGCGACTGAAGAGCCGGATGACTGAGCTAAACCCCTACCCCTGCCCCGACTGGGCGCACGGCAATCCCGCTAAATATGACCTCTCACTCCACACTCGTAGCACACCGGGGATCCAGATAACAAGACTCGATATGGAACCTCCCACACTTAGGGCACTGAGCCCTCCCCTGCTGCTGGAACCTCCCTCCTGGGCGACCTGACTGATGGGGTCTCCTGATGTCTGATCCTGGTCCCTAGCGACTGCTCTGCTAGAATCGGTGCACTGATGGTGGTGCACTGGCTGAGGACTGTGCATAGGACTGGGATGACCCTGATGACCCTCTCCCATGAACTGGTCTCCCTCCTCCAACTGAACTTCCCGAGTGGCCCGCTGACCGGGCCCTGCTGCTACTCTCTCTCTCTGACCTTATCTTCAATTTCCTAGCCTCTGTAGCCTGGGCGAATCCCACAATCCTCCCATAATTCATGTCTGAGTGCAAGGCAGCTGTAGCAGCTTCATTCACAACCAAGGGACTAAGGCCCTGAACGAAACGTCGAAACATGGCATCCATAGTCGACACAAAGTGAGGAGCATATTTAGACAACCGCACGAACTCCATGCGGTACTCCCACACACTCATATTACCCTGCTTGAGGACATCAAACTACGTAACACAGGCTGCCACAGTCTCGGCGGGCAAGAAGTGATCCATGAAAGAATCCACGAACTCGTCCCATCTAGCCGGAGGACTTCCCTCCCCACGGGAACCCTCCCACATCTCGAACCAGGAATATGCTGCTCCCCTCAACCTATACGAAGCTAACTCAACCCCCTCTTTCTTTGTAGCCTACATCACCCGAAGGGCCATGTACATATCATCAAGAAAACCTTGTGGATCGGCCTCTGGATCTGTACCTGAGAACTCTGGAGGGGCCAACCGCAGAAACTGGTTGACTCTGGAGCCGGCGGAATCTCCCTGTCCGCTGGAGGATGCAGTGGGAGCATGAGATCTTTGGGCCTGAGCGGCCACCAACTGAGTCAACATATGAATAGCTCCTCTGAGGTCCCCATCGTACGTACCGGGACCGGAAGCTGGAACTGTAGAGGGGTCAGGAATATCAGCGGGAGAGATTACAGCACCCTCCGCCGCCGCAGGAACAGGAACGCTTCGACCCAGAATAGAAGGGTCGCGTAGATTCAAGGTCGGGGAGTCACTCTCACCCGCACTATCTTCTACAGAATTCACAGTCACCCCCGGGGTGGCATTAGCCTCAAAGCCGAGTCGAGCTCTCTTCTTTGGTGCCATTACTGAAAATTTCGGAACAATGCAGGAATTAGGCAAGGATATTTTCACTTTCCAGTTCGCCGCATGATATAGAATAACAATGAAAGGGTAATTTCCTAAATGTCCATGTAGCCCCCTAATTATAGATGTGGTCGACAACACACCGATAAGAAGGGCTCTACTAGACACGACACCGAGACATCCTAGGACTCTTTTGAAAACCTTAGGCTCTGATACCAAGTTTGTCACGCCCCAAAATCGAGGGACGAGACCGGCGCCTAACCGGGTGAACCCATTCAAGCGGACCTGGATTGCCTTTCCTTCCCAACGTATTACCCCGTTTTCATAACATGCATTATTTCATGTGAGTTAGCCGATTTTAGTTTCAAAGTACATTTTACAGCACAACTCCATTTGTTTCCTCTTTTAACATTTCAACGATTGATATTCAAACGTACATAATACATACATAACTTCCCAATATGATCCACGATACCGAGTACGTACTGTTACTACCCAAAAGTACATATATACACCCACATCATGTCTATAGAGCCTCTACGAATACTAGGGATTTTACATAACTTGCCGGTAACAAGGCCCCGGCTATACCTTTACAACATAAACAAAAGAGGGTGGTACCATCCACACACGGCCCCGAGGAGAAGAGGGGATCACCACTACTGCTGTAGAGATGAAGAGGAGGTACCACTAACGGCGGACTGAGCTACCTGCTATGGAACCACCTACATCCATATAAAAGATGTAGTGCCCCCGGCAAAAGGGACGTTAGTACTGTGGAATAGTATTAGTATGTATGAACAAACTTTATCCCAAGTACAACCAACCAATATATAGATAAGAAAAAGGACAGCAATAGGACCAACAATCAAAACACAAGGAAAGAGACAATCAAAGTCAAAAATTTTACAATCTCTCCTTTTTCCCTTTCCAACACCACCATATTCACGAGTTTCATCAATTTCATATCAATAGTGATAAAGATCACTTTTCCACCCTTATTACCTCGGCCACCCTTATCACCACAACCCACACCTTATTACTTCGTGTTGCAGTGCGCAACCCGACTCCGCCTGACAATTTATATTTCAAAAACAACACCACCAATAATTTTATCATGATAACGATCACTTTTCCACCCTTATTACCTCGGCCACCCTTATCACCACAACCCACACCTTATTACTTCGTGTTGCGGCGCGCAACCCGACCCCGCCTGACAATTTATATTTCAAAAACAACACCACCAATAATTTCATCACAAAAGCAACAATCAACAAACAATTTCATTATAAGAACTTTTCTTTAAAGGATTCCAAATTCAACATTTAATAGTTCATTTACTTGGGCTCAAGGCACCCCCAAACTTTCATCAAGCAGCAATTTATGCACAAGGTATTGCCATAACTGTTTAACTTATTTACAATGCTTCATATCAATAACTTTAAACAACTACCATATTTGCACATAATAAAGTAGGCATGCCAAGTCACAATTCATAATCTCATCTAACACAGTGGGGTGGAAATCAACTAGACAGTCAATTCACATATTTTCATATAAGTACACATAATGTATGCTTGCCACAACAAAAGGGATTTTAAAAGGGTTAAAGTTAGCCATACATACCTGGAGTCGAAATCCCTTTTTAACTTTTACTCACAAATCACCGAACCGACTACTACCGTCAATCTAGTTCACAATTAAACATATTCAACTCAGAATTGGAAGTCATGCATGCAATTCGGACTCTCTTAAGCATTTTGCCAAACACTATGTGACCCCATTAGATTACCAACCCCGTCTTTGTGAAGTTTACCCCAAACCACTCCCTCTTACTATCTTAACACCATTATTAAACATGCATGCAAGGTCTTAGTTAATATTTTCAAGAATCAATCCATGTTAATCCTCCCTTTGTTAAATCAGAAAATTATTGGAAAAGGGGTTGGGAACCCTTACCTGCTAGAATGAGGAAGAAGGAGATTACTCGAAATACCAGGCCTGAGGGACTTTGAAAATCACTTTGGTGGAAGAACCACTTTCTCTCTCAAGAACTCTGCTTTCCTTCTCTCTATTTTGTTCAGAAAACTTGTTAAAATGAAGGGGTGGGGGGTTTATAATGAACTCGGGGTCGGATTTTAAAATTAGAAAAATTAGGAGCCCGACACAGGTATGCAGTCAGGAATGCGATCGCATTCCTGACATGTGGTCCGCAGAGACGACCGCAGAATGGCCCTCTAGGTCGGGCAAAATTGAAAACAATCTGCCCAGGTATGCGACAACTATGCGGTCCGCATACACGTTATGCGATCGCATAGTGTGTCGCATAACCTCCCTCACAAAATCAAAGGGCAAGAATGCGACAACTATGCAGTTCGCAGAATTGAAATGCGATCGCATAATGGACCGCATAGTTGTCCTCAAATTGGGCAGTGATTCTGCCCATGTATGCGACCACTATGCGGTCCGCATACACGTTATGCGATCGCATAGCGCGTCGCATAACACCCAATTTCTGGAAAATTTATTCTTTCAAATTTCGAGGCACTTTTACACAAATTAGGTCCGTTTTAAGAATTTCTACATTTATAACAACTCGGGAACTTATTCGGGCATTCTCTTAAACAAGAAATTTTACGGGTCCTTACAAATCAGAGCCAAGCGAGACACACATCAAGTATGATCAGAGATGGCACAGTAACAGAAAGGCGAGATATCCGTGATTGGTTGAAGATCATGGTGTTGAGTGATAGCACATATCATTAAAACCACAATATTAGTTTAATTGTTATCCAATATTAAGGGTAAACACAAAAATTAATGCAAAGGTGAGGAAGATAAGGGTATACATGCTACTTTGGTTCACTTGACATACATACATATACGCGCATGCCTCTATCTAGCTATTTGAGTATTGTCCTATGTTGCTTTGAAGGCTACTTCTTATGGTCTTGATTCTATAGCACCTGGTGAGATCATAGCAAGTGTTTAGAGATGACATCAAACTATGGACTTGGGACAGCTCTGCATGGATACTTTTGCACTAGAGTTGATTGACTTGAAGGCATTTTCTTTTTGTCTGTACTTCATCAACACTATTAGAGTCAACTTAGGACACATTATCACAAAGTTGGCATTAGCGGTTATTTTCTGCAGTCATATAATTTGTAAGACTTCTATTTGGGTTGTTTTATATATTTATCCACTAAGAAATCTGCTTAGTGGCCCCTTTTGCGTAAAAATATTAATGATTTTATGCCATTGGACCCCTTTGCCATTGTATTGGTAAAAAAGAGCTTCACGTGTATGATAATTTTTGATGATTCAGCCAGTTACGTGGACCAAGGAAAACATGACGACTGGACATGACTCTATAAGGAGGTGCGAGGCAAAGAGGCATGGCACTATATACCCACGAGGTAATCAGCTACGGGAAACTCAGCTTGAGTGAGGCAAGGAAGAGACACGGTCGGAATGAATCCGGACAGAGCTACGGGCAGATTCAAAGATCTTCAATTAACGATCCACACGTTACACAACCTTCATGCAACAGTTACGGTTATTCTTTGTAACGTTACATTAATGTAATAATTAGTCATTAATGTGTTATCATTGTAAGTGGTAGACGTTATACTGAAGAATTCCCTATATAAGGGAATAGAAGTTAACTTGTAAGACACATTCGAACTACGAATACAATACATTTTACTTTTCTGTGCATCATATTATTGTTTATTTACTTACTCATTCGTAATTATCATTATTTCTTGATTATCAGAAACCTGTGTTCATCCTAAAAATAGCTTTAGTCAAGGGATCTAATTCTTTGATTAAACAAATTGGTTCCGTTACCGGGAACCTGATAATCTTTGTTTACTTTTCAAATGATATCCTCTCAACTATGTCGAACTCCAACGACAATAACCAGCAAAGAGATGGGACTCCATCACTCCCTAGATCCCCAGGAGGTTCAAGGGAACAATCCCAAGAAAGATCTAACAACAACAACAACGTTAATGATAATGATCAAATAGTAGAACAAGATCACGTAAAGCAAATGATTACAGAGTATGTAAGTCAGGCTCTGCAAGAATTCGCAAGGGGATTACCAGCGGCATCACCTGCATCACTGACGCCACCTCCCAATAATACCATCACCGTGGAAAATCCCCAATCTCGGTTGGTAAACTCAACAAGGGAAGACACTCCTAATGAATCTCGCGAAGCGAGACCAGGTATGACTAATAACTCTGAATTACAAAATTTATTACTAACCTTGCAGAAACAGGTGAAGGAACAAAATGATCGACTCGAGCAAATTCCTGGAGTACCACCTGTTATCAAAGGCATTGATGTTGATAGATATTCTCAACAACCTTGAAAACCAAGCGCATCACCCTTGCCTATACTCAAGAAGTTCAAAATGCCTGATGTTCCCAAGTATGACGGGACAACTGACCCACGCGACCATGTGACTGCTTTTACTACCGGAATAAAAGGAAATGACTTAACAAAACAAGAGATTGAGTCAGTCCTAGTCAAAATATTTGTAGAAACACTTACCAAAAGGGCATTAACCTGGTATTCTCTTCTCCCTGAAAACTCTATTGATTCTTTTGCTAAGCTTGCAGATTCTTTTATAAAAGCACACTCCGGTGCACAAAAAGTCGAGAAAAGGATGGAAGACATATTCAAAATAAAACAAGGAGACACGGAACTACTCCGTGAATTTGTAGACAGGTTCCAGCGAGAAAGAATGTTACTACCACGGGTGCCTGATAATTGGGTAGCCATGGAATTTGGGAGCAATCTAAATGACAAAAGCTCAGAAGCCACGAGAAGACTCAAGGAAAGCTTGAGGGAATTCCCAGCTACGACATGGAATGATGTTTATAACAGGTACAGTACTAAACTTTGGATAGAGGAAGATACCATTGCTCGTTCGAAAGATGAAGATCATACCAGATCCAGACGCTCTGAATCAGACACGAGATCAGGTAAAAATAGGTATGATCCTTATATGGGACCCTCGTGACATGAAACTCGTCCCAGGTTCAAAAATACTAGGTCAGAATATAGACCACCCAGTAGAGATGCGGGCTCATCTTCATCTAGATCCAGAAAGGATCGAGATGAACGACCTAGGGGTAATGCACAAATTGGGGATCACACCTTCAATGTAAGTACCCTCGAACTAGATTCAATATTAAGAAATATGGGAGAAAAGGTTAGATGGCCCAAAGAAATGCGGTCAAACCCAAGTAAAAGGAACCCTGATTTCTAGTGTGAATTTCATAACGATCACGGACACAGGACTGCAGACTGCAAATTTTTATAAGGTGAAATAGAGCAATTATTGAAACAGGGCTACTTAACAGAATTGTTTAGTGATAAAGGTAAGCAGGCATACATGAAGAACAGGCAGGAACCCCTGAAACCATCGTCTCCAAAAAGAACTGTCAACATGATACGCGGAGGAGAAGAAGTAAACAGAGTGGTTTGCAAAACAGCCACAAAGTTCACAATTACACACGAAAAGCGGGTTTGAGGAAACCCGGACGCAGACAATATAACCTTTGATGATGCAGATATCGGCGGACTAATGCTCCCCCACAATGATGCTCTGGTAATATCTTTACTCATTCATGACAC
This sequence comes from Nicotiana undulata, assembly GCA_005239495.1. Taxonomy (NCBI): domain Eukaryota; kingdom Viridiplantae; phylum Streptophyta; class Magnoliopsida; order Solanales; family Solanaceae; genus Nicotiana; species Nicotiana undulata. The sequence continues at coordinate 95,101 of ML276978.1, read as the reverse complement.
TAACGTTAAAAGAGTGTTGATTGATCCAAGTAGTTCAGTCAACATCATTTTGCTAAGAGTCGTGGAAGAAATGCTCTTGGGAAATCAGGTGATCCCAAAGGCGCGAGCCATATCAGGGCTCGATAACTCTACGGTTATAACCAAAGGAGAAATTAAACTTAGCACTTATGCAGAGGGAGTAATCAAAAACACCAGATTCCAAGTCATCGATACTTACATGGCTTATAACGTAATCATGCGAAGGCCATGGATCCACGACATGAAAGCAGTACCATCTACATTACATCAGGTAATTAAATTCCCTTCTGAAAGGGGAATCCAACAAATTAGGGGTGATCAAGAAACCTCTAGGAATATAAATTATGTGGTACATTATAACAAAAAAGTAGAGACAGAAGAATCAAAAGGTAGGGAAATCTCCCAGGCAGAAGTTGCTGACCAAACAGATATGGAAGCAATTATGTCCCAAACAGGTACGGAAGAAGCTATTGTTCGAACAGGTACGGAAGAAGATAGTCACAAGATGGTAAACCAAGTTACCATGGAAGACGAATCAAATCACACGGATGTAGATTCAAGACAGGATGTCATTCAAGAACCAGAAGAAGATGAGCACATCAAAGCAACAACGGAAGAGCTCGAAGCTATTCCATTGTTTGAACAAAAACCTGAACAGAAAGTGCATATAGGCACGAGGCTGAGCCGCAGTCGAAGAGGTAAGTTAATTAATTATTTAAAGGCTAACGCAAATTGCTTTGCGTGGTCCCATTCAGATATGACAGGTATCCCACCAAAAGTGATGACTCATAAACTAAATGAAGATCCATCTTTCGTACCTGTTAAGCAGAAGAAAAGAAAGCAGGGACCGTTCAAGAACCAAGTGATTGACGAAGAGGTGCAAAAACTCTTGAAAATTGGTTCAATACGTGAGGTAATGTACCCTAACTGGTTAGCTAATATTGTGGTAGTACCTAAAAAGAATGGTAAATGGAGAGTATGCATAGATTATACTGATTTGAATAAAGCATGCCCCAAGGATTCATTCCCATTACCACATATAGATCAAATGATTGATGCCACTACGGGTCATGAATTGTTAAGCTTTCTAGATGCGTATTCCGGTTACAATCAGATTAAAATGGACCCCTCAGACGAGGAAAATCCCTCTTTTATTACAAACAGGGGGACTTATTGTTACAAAGTCATGCCATTTGGCTTGAAAAATGTTAGAGCCACGTACCATAGGTTAGTAACCAAGATGTTCCAAGAACATCTGGGGAAGACGATGGAAGTTTACATCGATGACATGCTGGTAAAATCAACATATGCAGAAGACCATTTACAGCACCTCTCTATTACCTTTGAAATTCGACGCAGGTATAATATGAAATTGAATCCAGAAAAATGCGCTTTTGGTGTGGAGTTAGGTAAATTTTTGGGTTTCCTTGTATCAAATAGAGGAATAGAGGTAAATCTTTCTCAAATCAGAGCTATAGAAGAAATAACTGATATACTTACGAACAAAAAAAAATTCAAAGACTAACGGGAAAAATTGCAGCCTTAGGAAGATTTATTTCCAGGTCTTCCGAAAAAAGTTTTAAATTCTTTTCAGTTCTCAAAAAGCAAAATCAGTTCGAATAGACTGAAGAATGTCAACGAGCTCTCAAAGATCTAAAGGCTTATTTATCAAAACCCCCATTGCTATCAAAGCCAAAGGAGGGGGAGAAGCTATACGTCTACCTTGCCGTCGCAGAAATTGTTGCAAGTACAGTATTGGTAAGGGAAGATAAAGGTAAACAATCTCCTATTTATTATGTAAGCAAGACATTACTAGATGTTGAAACTAGATACCCACATCTGGAAAAATTAGCCTTAGCTCTAGTCACAACATCTAGAAAGTTGAGGCCATATTTTCAATGTCATCTGATCACTGTTGTGACCTCTTATCCATTGAGAAATATATTGCACAAACAAGAACTATCAGGAAGGTTAGCTAAGTGGGCCAAGAATTGGGCGAGCATGACATAATATATCAGCCTAGGAATGCGATAAAGTCTCAAAATTTAGCTGATTTTAATAATAGCATTGTCCCTTAAGTGGAAAAAGAGTTACAACTCTTTAAGGTGCTACTCCGGGTCTATGGACCCTATTTACCGATGGTTCTTCCAATATAAAAGGAGCCAGCTTAGGCATAGTCTTAATATCACCCACGGGTGAAAAGACACGACAAACTATCAAATGTTATCCTATAACTAACAATGAAGCAGAGTATGAAGCTGTCATTGCAGGACTAGAACTGGTACGAGAACTCTCAATTGAGAAAATCGTAATCAAGAGCGACTCCCAACTGGTGGTAAATCGTATGCAGGGGACTTATATCGCTCGGGAGACTCGGATGCAACAGTATCTATAAAAGGCACAAGATATCGTGAGGCAATTCCAAACGTGGAAGGTTATACAAATACCTAGAGAGGAAAATGCGGAAGCAAATTCATTGGCTAACCTCACAACAGTCACGGAAGTTACAAACAAAGACAATGCAATTGCCGTCCATCTATTTCATTCAGCAATAGACCAGGACAAAAATGAGGTAATTTTCAACAATTTAACCTGGGATTGGAGAAACGACATTTTAATTTTTTTGAAGAATGGCACCGTACCCGTCGACAAAAAAGCAGCTCAAGCGCTTCGCCGAAAAGCTGCCCGGTACTGCCTCATTCACAACGTATTATATCGCAAGATGTTCGGAGGTCCCCTACTAAATGCTTCGGACCTAATCAAATGGAGTTCGTGATGAGAGAAGTCCACCAAGGACACTGTGGAAATCACGCAGGGGCAAGATCCTTGGTCAAAACCCTTATCAGAGCTGGGTACTATTGGCCTAAGATGGAAGAAGAGGCTGAGAGCTCCGTATCCAAATGCGATAAATGCCAACGGTTTGCCAATAACATGCATCGACCAGCGGAACTATTACACCCAATAATATCACCGTGGCCATTCATGAAGTGGGGCATGGATATCGTAGGACCCCTCCCCGCAGCTAAAGGAAAGGTATGGTTCTTACTCGTGCTAATCGACTATTTTACAAAATGGGTAGAGGCGGAAGCTTTCAAACAGGTGCGAGAAAAGAAAGTTAAAAGCTTCTTATGGCGAAACATAATATGCCGCTTTGGAATACCTGAAGAGATCGTGTGTGATAATAGCCCGCAATTCATAGGCACGCAAATCACAAAATTCATCGAAAGCTGGCAAATCAAATAGATTACTTCAACGCCATATCACCCCGTGGCTAATGGTCAAGATGAATCAACAAATAAATTCATCATCAACAACCTAAAGAAACGGCTGGAGAAAGCCAAGGGGAATTGCCTAGATGAGTTACCAGCAGTACTATGGGCCTACAGAACAACTTCAAAAACAGCCACGAGAGAGACTCCGTTCGCACTTGTCTATGGCTCAGAAGCCTTGATACCTGTGGAGATTGGAGAACCAAGCATAAGGTTTATAACAACCACGGAGGATGCAAACAACGATGAATTGAGGACCAATCTGGACCTGCTCGAACAAAGAAGAGAAGCAACACTAATACAGATAACAGCTCAAAAACAAATCATAGAGTATTATTACAACCGTAAACCTCATCTCAGATACTTCAAAATTGGGGGACTTCGTCCTCAAAAAAGTCTTTCAATCAACCAAAGAAGCTGGTACGGGAAAATTAAATCCAAATTGGGAAGGACCCTACAAAGTCCGAGGCATAGCTGGAAAGGGCGCCTATGAGTTGTAAGCTATGGATGGTAGGATCTTACTGTGATGACCCAAAAGGTCATCCTAAGTAATTCTAGATAAATATGTGTTCTGAGGCCCTGAAAACCTCCGTTAGTCTCACCTCTATATGCGTGCGCAGCCCGGGCGTGTAGCCGGGAAGTCTGTATGTTGAAATTTGATAAAAATGAAATTTTATGATAATTAAATGAATAAAGTTGACTTTGGTCAACATATTTGGTAAATGGACTCGGACCCGTGATTTGATGGTCCTGGAGGGTCTGTAAGAAATGGGACTTGTGCGTATTCCCGGAATCGAATTCCGAGGTCCCAAGCCCGAGAAATGAATTTCTAAAGAAACATTGTTTGCTGAAAATAATAAAGGATTTTGAAAATGAATAATTAAGTGAAAACCGTGTTACCGGGCCCGTATTATGGTTCCGGAGCCCGGAACAGGTTTATTATATGTTATTTGTCTTATCTATGAAGTTTGGTGTAAAACGGACTTGAAATGACGTGATTCGGATTAAAATCGGATAAGTTAAGCTTTATGAAGTTTTGAGGAAATTTTAGTAGTTCTGAGGTTTAATTCCTTGATTTTGATGATGTTTTGGTGATTTAAAAGCTTGAATAAGTCCGTAGGAGGTTTTGGGAGTTGTGTGTGTTTTTGGTTTTAAGCCCCGAGGGCTCGGGTGAGTTTCAGGTAGCTAACGGGGCGTGAAAATTGCTAAATATCTGGTGTGTTTGTGATTTTCTGGTGTCCAGCGTTTTCTTCTCCGCGATCGCGAACATGTTCTTGCGATCGCGAACATGTTCTTGCGATTGCGATGTGTCAGGGGTTGGGGGTGAGTAGTTGACTCTACGCGAACGTAGGGCTCAACCGCGATCGCAGAGTTTGGGGGCTAGTGCTCTACGCGATCGCGGAAGGCCTCACGCGAACGCATAGAGTATGTCCTGGGTTGGGGGCTGGGTTCTGAAATGCTCTCCGTGAACGCGGACTTGGGGTCGCGATCGCGATCCTCTTTGTCGTCAACCTCTGCGATCGCACACATTGCTCCGCGATCGCATAGGTCAATCCCCAGTACTCACCGCGATCGCAATCATGTTCCTGCGATCGCAATGAACAATTTTGCACAGTTATTCTTTAAGTCCAAAACAGTAGGCATTACGGGATTTTCCCAACTTTTCACTCTTCTCTTCTCCTCCAACCTCCATTGAAGTCCCCAAGCTAGATTCCCTCCATAGCCACTTGGGTAAGTGATCTTAACTTCTAATTCTTCCATATCCTTCCATAATCACTAGAAATCTAGGCCTAAAATCATAAAATCGAGTAGAAATTAGGGGTTTTGGGTAGAGTTAGGTTTTTGGGAAAATTTGGGTAATTCAACCCCAATTTGGGGTCGGATTTCAAAACAAATCATATATTTGAACTCGTGGAGTTATGGGTGATCGGGTTTTGGTCCGAGCCTCGTATTTGGACCAAGCGGGCCCGGGGTTGAATTTTGATAATTTTGGAAGAATGCTAGAAATTGAATATCTAGGCTATGGGATTGTGTTATTGAGTTTTATTGATATTATTGAATTAATTATGCCTAGATATCGTTGTTTCGGAGTTGGATTATAAAGGAAAGACGGTCTTAGAGGGTTGATTGCTATACTTTGGACCCGAGGTAAGTGTCTTGCCTAACTTTGGTGAGGGAATAGGTATTATTTGCTATGTGCTAAGTGATTATCATGTTCATTGCATAGGTGAGGTGACGAGTACCTATGCAATGTGTGTCAAGCATGCCCGTGAGTCTATTTTGATAGAAATTGCAGTATTTCTTCCATGTTTAGCATATTATGAGATTGTCTTTACTTGGTAATTTATTCTTGATTGAAAGTATTGGCTATTGAGTTTGAGAAGTGTTGATACGAATGGTAATACAAGTGTAGAGTACGTGATTGAGGTAATTGGTTATAGCTGAGACCCTTGCCGGGCATTTCTTGAGTTACTACTTGATGTTTCCCCCTTGCCGGGTGTTCTGAATTGCTTATTTCCACTATGCTGTACTCCTTGCCATTTATCTGTTATTGTTTGGTGAGGAAGAGTGTAAAGCACGAAGGGTGATGCCGTGCCATGAATCATATTGATTATAAGCACGAAGGTTAATGCCGTGCCATGATTTTCATTGATTATATGCACGAAGGTTAATGTCGTGCCATGATTTACATTGCCTTACATTGTACATTGCATTGTGAGGAAGAGAGTAAAAGCACGAAGGGTGATGCCGTGCCATGATATTTGATTACATTGCATAGTGAGGAAGAGTGTAAAGCACGAAGGGTGATGTCGTGCCATGATATTTAATTACATCGCATTGTGAGGAAGAGAGTAAAAGCACGAAGGGTGATGCCGTGCCATTGTTTACATTTCTGGTACTTATACTTGTTTCGTTGGCTATTGTGTTAGATTGCCTCCCTTGTTTACTTCTATCTGTCAATTTGACTGCTTCATTTCACTTGTTCCCCTTTACTGCTCCCGTATCCCTTACTTGTCTGCTTATCTCTTGCCTTGTATTATCCCTGTTACCTGCTGTAGAATAGGACAGGTTATCGTTATTGTCAAGTCTAGCCTCGTCACTACTTCGGCCGAGGTTAGGCTCGGCACTTACTCAGTACATGGGGTCAGTTGTACTGATGCTACACTGCACTTCTTAATGTTGTGCAGATCCCGCATCCGGACCCAGTGGACCGCATTGAGGGAGTCACCTTCAGCCCACCCAGAGCTTCAAGGTATACCTGCTGGCATTCGTGGGCCTTGGTGTCTCTCCTGCATTTAGATTCCTTATTGTCTTACTTTTTCTCCTAGTTTCAAGACAATTATATATTTCTTTTCAGACTTTGTATTTAGCACTCAGTTTAGATAGTTCGTGAGGTTGTGACACCCCGTTGGGATTATGCGATGTTGTTATCTTCACTATGTCATTACGCATTTTCAGAGTATTGTTACATTTCCGCTGTTAAAGTTATAAAGTATGTTGGTTATTTCAGTTAAGATTTGAAGGGTATTAATTTTACTATTGTTGGATTGATTTATAAATATAAATGTGTAGTTTACGTTGGCTTGTCTAGCGGGTTCAACGTTAGACGCAGTCACGGTCTGAAAGGTGGGATTCCGGGTCGTGACACTTACCAACAAAATGGAATGCCATCCATTTGAAGAAGTATTACTTCTAAGGAAAAGGAATACCCCCGGTCAGGTATCACACGTTCGATTTTATTTTTGAACATTTAAAATTTTACTAACCTTTTTAGATGATAGGCATAAAGCTAACCCATCACTAGATGATGATATTAGACTTGCAAAGACGCGAGGAAGTAACTGAATTCCCGGTCTAGGGTTACACTTTCTAATGGACGTTTTAAAGGGTTAAGCAGTCATCATCTAAAAACTATATACCTTCGAGTCCCGTATGTTTTTACTTTTCAGGAAAAAAACAACAAGGAAGTAATAGTCAAGTGCTCGAGATTCATTCTTCAAAGGTCAAACACTTGGGGGACTATACAGTATGGAAGGCAAAGACGAAGCAAAGAAGACTATCAAAAAGTCAAAGCTCGAGCCTGAAGATCCATCTACCCAACAAGTCAAGTGATTCAAGCAAAATCGAAAGAGCCGAAGACTCAAACAAATCCTGATCCAAAAAACCTTCGAACATGTTCAGGTTAAAAGGCAAAATATTACCTACGAGGAAGAAATACACATCTTTGTACTTATTCAAAAGAAAACTGTTGGAACCAAAAATAGTTGTGGATAAAAGATCATCATCTTTAATTTGTACTCATTCAAAAAACTGTTGTAACTAAAAACAGTTATGAAATCTTTGTACTCATATAGAAAATTGTTATCAAATAAAACAGTTACAGATGAAAAAGCATTTCCCTTGTGATTATTGAAAACGGTTTCCAATAAAAACAGTTACGGGTAAAAAACCCTACATTTATAAAAAAACGGTTACGAACGAAAAACAGTTATTCTTTTGTATTAACTCAAAAAAACTGTTACATAAGAAAAACAATTATGAAATACAAGTGCATATCAAACATGTTCAAAGAAAACAGTTGCAACATGAGTTTTAGACGATAATCAAACACATGTAAAATGTTGTGAAAGTTCCAACAGAAAACTTTCTTCAAAAAATATTCTTAAACATGTGAAAAATTCCTATCTCTCTATAGATTTATTACACCATTATGAAGTTGAGGCGTCTTCTTCATTAAGTGTCGATCAAAATAAAGGGCCCTCTTTCATAAACAATGCCTACAAAAAGGCTCGCATTTTATATGCAACACCGTGCCTACTATGAAAAGGTACGAGTAATTTCAGCATTTTTATGCAAAAACTCAGAGGTAAAACTGAAACCTCGAAAATAAAGCATGCAAAAGACTTAAAAGAGTGCAACAAAAACTCAAAGAAAAAAGTCATACTTGCATATATTAAAGCGGCTAAGTAAAAACTAAGTATTAACTTATACTTAGCCGCATATAGTTTTATACATTGGGGTGCCTCTAAATTGTCATTTGGGGACTTTAAAGAGAACCAAATTTACCCCCGATGGAGCTGGGGGTAACCACCAATTGGGACAAAGAAAAAAAATGAGGAACCAACTTCTCTAACTTCATCAAGAGGGGGGTTGACTTCTTCAATGGCCGAGGGGGCAGGAGCAGCTTGGGACGGGGAGACTTGAACAGCAGGAGCCTCACCTTCAGGTGAAGAGAGATTCTGACCTTGTTGAGCCTTCTCCATGGCTTCCTTGATTTTAGCTATTCCAGCATTAAGGTCAAAATCCTCTCAACTCATTTCAGTCAATATGTCGAGGCGTGAATTCATGTACGCCCAATTAACATCGACAGCTGCCGCGTCTTCAAGAGCTTTGTAATCCTTCTCCCATATCATAACTTCAGCTCTCAGCCCGTCCCTCTCAGTATCAACAGCATCTTTGGCAGCCCTTAAAGGTTCGACAGACCTTTCCAAGAATTGAATTTTATCTAAGGCAGTACGGAGATCCTCTTGTGTCTGGATAAGCAACTGCACAAGCTCTCCCGAGTACTCTTCCTTTTTTCCAGTAAGGCCTTCAAGCTCCTGACTTCTTCTGAGGTACGAGACAATTTCTCAGCAAATGAAGCCTCAATGATGTTCTTGTATTTGCTCGCTTGATCAGAAGAAGCCTTTTCCACTGCCAGCTCTGCCGTCACGACTCTCACCTGCTGCTCCAAGGTACATTTTTCTTCTTCTAAGGCCTCCATGTCGAGCCTTAAACTTTCGTACTGCCCCTTCCAGTTATCTGCTTTAGCATGCCACTCTTTTACTTCTTGCTCCGTGTTAGAAATCCTCTTCATAAGCTCCGTGCCTATAAGGTTGATCTACAAAAGAAAGACAATTAGATACAATAAACGTATATACCAATATGAAGTCCAAGAAAAGGCATTATACCTTCAAGGAAGTATGCACGATCTCATTAGACCATGTGAGAGAACTGTGGCTATCCAATTTGGCTCTCTCTGTCGGGCCTATCAGTGGTTTGAGCCACACGTCAGGCTGGCTAGATTTCTTAAAAAGACTCCCATCAGCCGTAACTTCTATTAGTACCTACCGCATCTCCCTGCTGGAAGACCCTACTTCTCTAACAAAAGGTACAAAAGCAGGCAGAGATGTAGAAGCCACAGGCGCGAAAGTCTAAGGAGCCAAAAAAGCCACGGGCAAAGCAGCAACGGGAGCAGTAATAGCCAAGGGAGCAGAGGAAATAACAGGATCAAATGAAGATATTTCTCTAAAAGAAGGAGGAAAAACAGCCAAGGGAACTTCATTAATAGCAGGGCCAAAGCCTTCACAGAACAAATGATCCACATAATCATGCACATGAAAGGGAGGAGCATCTTCAGAGGTAGAAGGTCTGACTACAGGCACGGAAGGCATAGACGCGGGTGTAGACTCATCGTCTGAGATCACCCTCCTTCTACGTGACCGATGCACCAAAGTGCCTTCCTCTTCCTCCTCTTCTTATGAGGTCCTAGACCCACCAACCTTTCTCTTCGAAGAAGAAGAACCTGAAATAATTTCCTGGGCCTGAGCCAGGGACAATTTGGGAACGGATGCAGCAGACGCCCCACGAGCGGGAAACCCTGTCAAAAGAAAAAGGGTAAAACAACAAAGAGACTCGAGCAAGGAAAGAAGCGGAAACAAAAGCTTCACTTACCGTGAGTTTTCACTTTCCAACCGTACTTCCCAGAGAAGTACTTCCAAGACCTTTCTTCCAACGGAGTAATCGACAAAAGCTTTTCTACCCAACCACGGATACTTGAGACATTCTCGACAGTACCCATGGTTGCTGAAAAAAGAAGAAACAACTACAGTGTTAATAAAAGATTTAAAGCAAAAAACAAGGAATGTGAGCTAAAATGTACTGACGTGCACGATTCCACTTCTCGGGGAAGGGAAGATTTTCTTCACGTACTAAACCAGCAATAGGCACAGCAACGTACCGAAGGTACCAACCTCTATCCTTATCATCATCAAGGGTCACCAACACTCTTTTACTCCTGGCAGCCAGAGTAAAAATACCTTGACGAAACAACGTCGGGGAATAAAGGTGAATAAGATGATTAAAGGTGAATGGACCGAAGCTAAAGTAGTTAAACATCTGAGACATGCAACAACTCGCCATACAATAGGACCGACTTGTCCCAAGCAAATATCGAAAAAACGTCAGAACTTAATGATAATTGGATCAATGGGAGGTCTAAACCCTAAGGTAAAAGGGTAGGTATAAGCAAAAGAATATATCGTCTTGTAAGACGTTATTATTTGGTTGCCATTCAGAATGATGAAAGGAAAATCAGACTCCCAAAAACAGTCCCTGCGAACAAGAGGAATTAAACCTTCGGTGAGCAGGGTAGGGTACCTTTCAGCACTATCAAGGGATGAAGACTGATCTGTAAGGACCTGATTATCCCTAGCAAAGGTAAACTCAGCAGGAATGATTTCATCCACTCGAGGTTCGCGTAAAGGTTAGTGATGTTCTCTACCTCTAGACGAAGATCTGGAAGCCCTAGCTCTCGGAGAAATAAGAGACCTAGCAGAAGGAGGGGAAGTAATCTGGGAAGAGGAAGAACCTCTTGAAGGAGTTGAACTTAAACTCCTCAATCTACCACTTCTCCGGCTCCGCGTTGGAGCGGAAGAAGGGGCCAAATAATCAACGTTTATCACTCCCTTAGGTTGGTTCGAAGAAGACATATTTTCAAAGACGAGGAAAACGTTCTTTACAAACAAAGAATGAAAGTTTTTCGTGAAAGTAAAGAAAGGAGAAAGGGTATTTATACTCGAAGACAACCGTCAAAAATGGGAAAAAACAATGATGTGAAAGTCATAATTGAAGGTGTCACATCGTGACCGATGCAGCCGCAAAAAGCCCTAAAAGGCGCCGAGTAATTACAGAACCAACCCGGAGGTGACACGTGGATTAAGCATTAAATGGAAGTGACAAGTTACACCTATGTTCAAAGAAGAATACAATGTTTCGAAGTAAAGCGGCGAAAAAATATTCCCGCCATAAATGCGTATCCACTTACCAAATATTAATCGATAAATAAATGGTAAGTAGGGGGACTATCTGTATTGGTAAAAAAGAGCTTCACACGTATGATAATTCTTGATGATTCAGCCAGTTACGTGGACCAAGAAAAACATGACGACTGGACATGACTCTATAAGGAGGTGCGAGGCAAAGAGGCACAACACTATATACCCACGAGGTAATCAACTACGGGAAACTTAACTTGATTGAGGCAAGAAAGAGACACTGTCGGAATGAATCCGGACAGAGCTATGGGCAGATTCAAAGATCTTCAATTAATGATCCACACGTTACACAACCTTCATGCAGCAGTTACGATTATTCTTTATAACGTTACATTAATATAATAATTAGTCATTAATGTGTTATCATTGCAAGAGGTAGACGTTATACTGAAGAATTCCCTATATAAGGGAATATAAGTTAACTTGTAAGACACATCCGAACTACGAATACAATACATTTTACTTTTCTGTGCATCATATTATTGTCTATTTACTTACTCATTCGTAATTATCATTATTTATTGATTATCAGAAACCCGTGTTCATCCTAAAAATATCTTTAGTCAAGGGATCTAATTCTTTGGTTAAACAACCATCAACACTCATCATCTCCTTCTTCGCGCCTCGCATGTGTTGCCGATCATCTTCTTTCCCCTCCCTCTTACTTCTTCTGCTTTTGTTCAGAAAAGATTCTTGTCTCTCACATTGATCACGCTCAGCTCTAATTCTAAAAAGGATACATTATTACTGCAAATATAATCCAGTCTAAGAGTTCGGATTCAAATCTCACAGAGAACTAAGGTTTAGCAATAACTGTTCATTATCTCTAAGAAGACAAGTTTGAACATTCCTAAGTTATAAAGATTGTCATTCTTATTTAAAACTAATTACTAAAAAGTTTATCAATTAACAAGACTAGGTTGGAGACAAGATTAGGGAGGGCCTAGAGTTATGATTTTTTCAATTGTCGGAATCCATCCCTTCCTCCCCTCCCCGTCCACACTACGTTTCTTACAAATTCGTCTAAGTATTCTACCGATCGTGAGTACTTTGGGTGTTATAGATCTCTCTCGAGTAACTACCATAATTCACTGGACATATTCTCTCAAACTACGCTAGCTGGCACTAATTTACCGCTCACTACGATTGCACTAAGGTTTCGTTATCTCAAATCCCCCTTTAAATCCTCTGTATTAATTTCTCAAATACGCTAGGAGTGTTGTGGTTCAACAACTACCTAAATGCGTACTTTATCTCAAGCAGTACACACTAAATAGGCACAGTTAATTGAGAGTTCTTCAATCAACAACAACAAAAACATAGTTGAACAAGTAGAGAAAGATCAACGATAAATTTATATTAACCGTAGTGAAAAATCATCCTTCAATAGGTTTCATCAAACCCTAGATGAGGAAGTCTAGCCACTCATAAATGCATAAACAATCTATCATAATGTTAAAAGACAATAAATTACAAAATAAAGAAAGAAACGGATGAAAAACTCGTTTGATTCTTGATCCGCAGTGCTTTGTAGCCTTTTTCTTCTCCAAAATAATGTCCAACCATTTTTCTACTCGTTTAGGGAGTATTTATATGTTAGGTCAAGGTCCTTTAGTCCAAATCCGGGTCGGAGTCTTTTAATTCATGCACTTTTGACCAACGGGCTATAAACCTCGCGACGTCAGACTTATAGCGCAGTCAGCTTGGCTACGTCTGGCCTATAGTGCGGTAAAAGTGGCTACAGAGCTGGCTACACTTGGCCTGTAGCCAGGCTTGGGCACTTGATGTTTTTGTGCTCTTTTCTTTTATTTTCGTCCTCGTTTCGTGCGATTTTCATTCGACTCTTTCTTCCGATGCTCCTGCAAATAAAATATCATAATTTAGCTCAAATATTACATAATTAATCCCTGCACCCCAACAAAAATATAAGACGGGTAATATACTAAAAGTATAACCTTTTTGCCAAACATTAGACATCTTGACCCTCACCATCGTTATGGATTATCTTTCTGTTGTAGGAGTAAAAAATACTCAAACAATTTGAGGCAAGAAATAGGCCAGGAATAACAATCAATAATATTTTTAGCGCAAGCATTAATGCCAACACAAACCATTCCAAAATGCCCAATGTAAAGCTTCTTCCTCAATCTCAGAAATTCACTCCTACAAGTCCACCAGAATCGAATGATTAGGAAATATGCAATTTAGGATTACACAGTATGTATGCCAAATAAGAATAAAAAATTATGAGTGTCTACATTCTCAAGAATAATAGATCCCTGTGAGTGTGAATCTTTCTCTCCCTCGTCGCTGGTTTCTTGTTTTGTCTTTTGAACTTCCTCCCCCGTAGCAGGCATCTTTCTTCCTCCCTACTCTTCTCCCTTTATTATTCTTTTTTCAGAAATCTTTGCTGCGTACATGGTGCTTGCGGTGGCGGCGGAGTGGCTGTAGTGTTCTGATACGGTAGTCTTTTGAAAAATAATTTATTTTTAACAAATAAAATAAAATAATACTTCTGTTCCAACATCTTTTAAATTTAGAAAATAATTTAACTTAAACTTCAATTCTACGGTTAAAGAAAAACTTTTCTAATCACACAAATACTTTGGACCTCTTTTTAACTTGTTTACGACCATAAATTTCAAAATTCTTTAATTTTTTTTAATCTTTGTGCACACTCAAACAAGTTCACATAAATTAAAACGGATAGAATAATAATTTTAGAATATCTCACGCGCCAACATATAAGTGAGAATCATTCTTGTGCTGCGTCAATATTTTATGTTTAATAGATACTCCCTCCATTATAATTTATGTGAATAATTTGATTGGGCACAGAATTTAAGAAAACAGAAAAAACTTTTAAACTTGTGATGTAAATAAGACACATATATTTTGAGTGACTATAAATTATTGAATAACGATAAATTATTTTTCAATAGAGAAAAAAGTCATTCATTTTGACACAATTTAAAAAAAATATATATTCACGTAAATTGAAACAGTATACTTTTAGGTTGGAATGCCTAATAGGTACCGGGTTAGTTAAAGTATGAAAAGGAGATTTGGAGCCAGCCGTCTATATATTTAGCAGTAAGACAATTACGGTTGCATTTGGAAAAATTGAGTTATTAGGTCGATATATCAGCCCCATAAGCGGGAACCGATACATGAAAAAATAGTTGTTACTCACATCTTAGGTTTATAAACATAACGTCCACTTCTTTTCTTTTTAAAAAAAAAAACAAACATAAAACGCACTTCTCTTAAGTTATCGCCGCCGAAGCAGCCTCTGGTTTCGCTCACTTCATTCACTGGTAAACTACTGCTCCCCAACTAAAACCCCATACAGATTTATCCTCTTTTTAGCTTAATTTTTTCTAGTTTCTGTCAGCTTAGCTTTGTATGTCGGATATAAAGATGTTTTGTCACTTCCCTGCTTTTTTTTCCTTCAATTTGCATGGCTTTTTTTTGGTTATGTTACCGGAGCTGCTAATTTGAGTTTTCAACAACTTCCCCTTAGAAAAATGAGCAAATTCGAAAATAAGAGTTTTTGATCCTACTGAATTCTTTGTTGGATATTGATTCCGTTATTTTTGGTGTTTTTTATAGTTAGATGCTGTTCTTATGATTTGAGTGTTCAAGCTCCCTATTTGTGTAATTTACAAGACCAAAAAATGTTGTGTGATTCCCAGCTAGTTTTCTTGAATTAGAGGAGTTTTCATACTCCGCTTCATGCAAGATTAAAATTTTTAGATTGCAATCATTTAGTGGTTTTTGTTGGAAATGCCATGTGTTTGGTGCCATATTTCAGCTTTGACTTCATCCCATTCCCCAATTATGAAGGGCTAGCAGTAAAACAATTTGCTCGGATTTGATTTCTCAGGCAATTCAGTTTCATTTTGTGTTACAGATTGAGCTAAAATTCTCGTCAAGACTTCCCCTTTTTGGTGGTTTTGTAAGAATGAACTTATTTTGGCTGCATATGTAGCATGGCACCTGCTCAACATATAGGACAGACAGCTTTAGATAGGAAACCAAAATTTTCTGTTAGAATTGCTGCTACTGGTAAAACGAACACTATACTATATAATTCCGAGAAGAAAGGTTTCAACTATAGAAATAACATTGTTCAAATGGAAAGTACCTTGAATGCACGAACTACTAAAGCTTCAAACAGTGCCACGGATGTTGCTGTCGATGTAACTGGGTTTGCAAGAAGCAGCGACATCAGATTAGCTGCCAAGGAAGATCCTGATGAAACTGAATACTCAAGTTCATTTGCTGACACTACATCTGGAAATGATAATGGTTCTGGGCCAAGTGATGCTGAAGTGGAGTCACGATTCTATGATGATAGTGGCTTGGCATCTTCATTCGACGGATTTGGCAGCTTGTTTCCAATAAGGTGTGGATTTCTTGCTTGGTGCATGTTAAGGAAGATTTTTTTATTAGTTTTATTCTTTTTTGTCTAAATCACTGGTTCCTCCTTGGACTGATCCTGTTAACAGTTTCAGTATTCTTTTCTTTTTCTATTTCCCAGTTTTCAATTGTTAGATACCCATTTGAATAAGAGGTGCAACAATTAGCATGAATCTTTTCCTTTTTTGAGATATTAACTGAAGTTGTTAACTATTACTTGCCTAATCCTTTAAAACAACTCTAAAAATAGATATGTACAGTGATGACCAAAAAAATGCAATCTAGCCTAGTACGAGCCTACTCTCCCAAAATACCACCCCGGATGGTAATTTTTGAAACATTACCACAGTGGGACCCATCACACATGTTACAACGTGTTTCTGGATGCTTCAGTCTTGTTCTCCTTCGTATGATGTAGGTCCAGCCATTAGCCTAGAGCCCTAAATACTTTTGGTCTTAACTCTTATGTTCTATATTTGTATGCAGTAGCCAACATTGTCATTTTTTGAAGATAGCTATCTTATGGAATATTACATCTAATCATGAGATCATCCAAGGTAGATATTAAAGTGCCGTTTGTCTTCTATAAGTGCTAATGTAATTAGATGAGAACAGCTATATAACTGTGATCCCGATAACTCTTTTCTCTTTCTGTTGAAGTTCCTCGTGAACATTTGTCAATGTAATGAGCTCAACAAGTGTCATGAGCATTACATTAATTGTTTTTCCTTTTATTTTGAGAATAAGATATTTTGAAGACTTTCAGCTAGTTCAGGTTTAACAAGGTTGCCGAATTTTTCTTGTTGTCCCTAACTAGGTTCCAGCTTCTTTAGCCATTTCTCTTATCCTATACGTTATTCTATAATTTTTCACATAACTCTTTACTCTCCCTTTCCTGGGCCTGTGCAGAAAATTTTAAAGGTGGTGTTTTCGTATTACTAGACTATTTCCTCTTGCTTGTTGATCTTAAATCCTCTGCTTCACTAGGTCCAAAAAATGAAGCAGGTTGCCTCCTGTATTTCTTGGAGTCAGGTCCAGCAAACTATGACAAACTCAATCTGAAGAAGTAACCTTCTTCTTCTTGATTAGATTGAAGTGCCATTATGTGAGGTAGAATCCCATAAAATATGGAAGTCCTGCATTAAAATTACTCGAGTAACTCTATTTATGATCTTTAAACCTCTTCCAATACGTCAATCACAGTGCTTTCTTAGAGCAACTTATCAAGCGTTAACTCAATCAGCATCCACTTTTAGCTTGACAGTTGTTTCAAAGCTTTTCGTGTACTTTTGGGCTTGTCAGGTCCTTGTATAGAGTCCCCTGAGATCTGAGCTTTTAAACATTTAGAACCTTGTATTATGTGGAGAAATTGCTTTAAGCTGTAAACGATACAAGGCATCCGCATGGGATGGAATTAGCTTTGGTTTACTTTTAAATTCCCTTTGGTGAACTTCCTTATTATACCTTTCAGAAGCTTATTTCTGCTTGATTTAGTTGATGGCGATCTGGTAAGTAACTTCAGCATGCATGAGCTAAATGAAGTCGAACAGTGTAAATTATTTGATTGTGTTCAACTGACTGCTTACATATTTCAGGAAGAAAAAGTTAACTGCTCACTGGAGAGACTTTATACGTCCCATAATGTGGCGGTGTAAATGGGCAGAACTCAAGATGAAAGAGCTTCAGTTGCAGGCAGCAAGGTACAACAGAGAGATATCAGCGCTTGATTGGAAAAAACATAGGGCATTAGATCAAGCTACTTTGGAAAAGTCAGGCTCGAAATCATTGCCATTTATTTATCCAAGGCACAGGAAAAAGGCCATGAAGAGGAGAAAGAGGGAAAGAGTTGAGGATGGAACAGATATTGCAGCACAAATGTCCACTCATAACCTTTTCTCTTATTTTGGTATGATTTCTTCTTCATTCTATTTTTGCTTGGCAACCGATGTCTCTTGCCACCATGATAAGTTCTATATTGGCATGTGATATCTTGCAGAAAATAAAAAGCTGGATTTGGATGGTACATTAGCTGGAGATGATATTAGTAATGTAGGTATGTATTAATGTTCACGCTCTCCCATAATTATTTACCACTATATGAGTTCATATCATTTATCTTCTGCTTCTCCTGTTGTAAATGAGAGTATGGATTGCTGGGATTTCTTCTGCCTTTGGTTTAGTTTTTCAGCCACCTAGGTTGCTTACCTGCCTTACAATGTCCGCTTGTCAATGAGAAAAAAACAAATAAAATATTTTCTTTCTTTCCTTTTTTTCAGTTTGTTGATTGGTAAGGAAATACTAATCTTTTTTAGGGGCAGATAAAGTGAAATTTGATACCTTTATATAATTCTTTTCTCTTAACTAATGTTTGATGTTTCCGTCATTCTCCTGGAACATTCTATTCTTGAATAACCAATTCTTTTATGGTCACACATTTCGAAGCAACATAAGTTGCAAATTTGTTTTATAATTTTGTCAAAACCCTTTGGCATGTTCCTTAAGTTTACATGTCACTCCAAATAGAGTAACATGCTTGGTTGAATAACCTACACATGCATTGCCCATAGGCAATTGCAGAACAAATTTGTACCTATATTAATTTTGGTTGTCGTTGTTCCCTAGAAAATTGTTGGACCTGTTATTTCGATACTGCAATGACGCTCTGATGTGTCTTATTTTGATTGAAACTCATACTGTAGTCATGCATGACTGTGGGCTCACTTGCAACGCTTTTGTATTTTTCATTGTCTTACCAAGGAAGATTCGCCCTTTTGAAAACCATAGGCCCTAAATTTGGCATAGACCGGAAATGGGCCAGTAATATAATCAAGTTTGAAGGTGATTATCTTGAGCCATGTAACGCTTAACAGTTAACTTATTGACTAGTTACCAAATCTCTGTGCAGTATGCACGGACCTTCTTATCTTCATACTTCGGAGAGCAATGACACGTAATATTCCAGATTAGTTCTAGCTCAGATGTTATGAACTTTGTTTGACATTTTTAAAGCTCTAGAATTTTGGAAGTGCATATAACTTGTGCTCCGACTGTGTCTATCAGCATAAAACTAGTTAATGAATGATAAGATTTCAAAATCTAGAATATAAGCCTGTGCTCTGTCTGCTATATTTATTCTTTCATCAAATAAAGTATTATAGGTAAGTATGAAATTCGAAAATGAGAAGTGAGAATGTCAAGTTCACATCTTCCCAAGTTTTAAATATTCCGAATAAGGACTTGAACAACTTCACTACAGTTTATGCTCAAAAGTATGTCATGTTGAGTTTAAAGTGTTTGTCCTTCTGGCATCTTTACTAAAGGCATAGATAGTTAACAAAGTGTTTGGTAATATAGTTTCACTGGATGTCTCTTATGTTGATTCTTTTTTTCTTTCTGACATAGCACTGGCAGAACAGAAATCCAATGGCCATGATGGGTTTGGTAATGATGATAATTTGTCAATTCTGGAAAGCAGCAATAGTTTTCTAGAGCAGATCCTTCGCAAAATTGAACTTGTACATAGTCGGGTTCATAAGTTGAAGGACCAACTTGATACAGCGATGACGAAAAATGCAATAAAGTTTTCTTCCTCTGAGAATCTGATGTCATTTGATGGACAGGCTAGCTCTATTCGTAGCCCTACATTCTCGGCATGCAATGGAGACACAATATCAGCTGGAGCTTTATATGCAACATCTCAGCACATGGTAGATTATGATGTTGGAGATTTTGTCATGCCTGACAGTACAATGTCGAGCTATGGAGAGGCTATGGCTATTCCTGACATCATTGAAAGTACAGTAGGACTTTTATCCTCTGTGGATGTCACGCAGCAGCAGGCACAAGTCGGAGATTCAAGTGAAAGAGTAAGACATCTATCCTTTCCAAGTGGAAAAAGAGAGTGAATAATATTGAGTTATTGTTATCTGGCTATGCCAGGTTGATGAAATTAATCACTGAGTTGTCTTTGGAGGGTTTCATACTTGGTGCTTGGTTTAAAGTGGTGATTACATTTCAATACTATGAGTAAAATAGATTATGTTTCCTGCAGTCACATCTGGTACTTGGCGTAGGAGATGCAATTAGATGTTCTTCAAAAATAGTATTTGGCTCTTATGTGTCGAGTAATCTCCAAATATGCCGTCCGTATCAATGTGTCGAATGTTTTGGTAATTAATAAGCCCCTATTGTAAATGGAATTAGTCAAAGATTAAGGGAACAAAAAGTGGTAAAAGTGGCTGCGTTTGAGTGAGGGAGGAGCTGGTTAAGGAGGGGTGGAGATGTGGGAGGCTCTCAGATAAACCAACCTGAGATTTGTCCTCTTTACCCATGTAATCACCACTTTCTATAATCCAAAGGACCATAGTTTTCTAAAATAAGCTAGTTCCCCCCATTTATGCCCTTTATGCTCTTTACTCATTAAAGATGTTGCGAGCCGGGTTGTTTTCCATTGCACTTCAATCCATTGATTGTTTTTATGTATTGCTAATCTACAGATTGTTGATAACATTCTCATACATAATGAAGTAGGAGGGCACATTTTGACGATGAATCCTGACAAATCCTTGGAGAAACATCAAGATGTGAGAAATAATGTGGAAGAAGAAAGCTATAATCCACCGCCCCCTGCATCAGATCCTTATGCGGCAGTTAAAGCATCCACATCTCAGGATAATCCACCCCCCCCTGCATCAGAATCTAATGCAGCAGTTAAAGCATCGACATCTCAAGAGCAATCAACTTTTAAGTCGTGCTTAGCCTCGGATATCCGTTTTCCCAAAAACAAAAGAAAGCGAGGAGAACGTAAAGCCGGTTCAGTTGGTTGGAATCGTAAAATACCGGGTGAACCTGATAGCCAGTGAGTCTTATATATAGAAGAACATGTTTTGACTTGCCGAAACGTTGTCAAGAAATGCAAACCTCTTGATAATGGCGGATGACCAGGAAAAGGTCCCATGCCGCTCAACTGCTCAAAATAGTCTGCTCTTCCATAAGTTTCGTAGGAGTTGTTATGGCAATACTTGTGACTTTTAATTTGAGGATGCCATACTCTAATAGTCGTCGGGTAGAGCTGAAGTGGTTTGAGTATCACGATAGGTAGTGTAACCTTTGTAGATCAGATAATGTATCTTTTAGCATTCAATTGAGCACCCTTTTGAATTTAAGCAAGTAGAAATTCGTACAGCAATTTGTTCTTTTCAGTGACATGCTTCATATCCTTTCCGAAAATAAGCGTTGGGATTTTGAATACATTAATTTTAATCAACTCATCAGTCTGTCCAATGGGATCCTACTGGTGTTTCAAATTTTATTGGTTACCTTAACATGTTTTATTTCAAAAATCCTTCTTGCTGGAGAAATCTTACTTGCTATAGCCATGGTTCTGCAAATTGGTTGCTAAGTAGACGTGTTTGCTCCTACTATATTTTTTTTGGGCTATTTCCAATTTCCGCTTTATTCATATTGTATACCGCTGAAATCGGAGGAGTCCGATTTCGAAGTCTCTATGGTGTTTCGAGCACGAGCTCGGAAGACTCGAAGCAAGGTTCGAGTTCGATCTCAGAATGCATACCTCGGGGGAACCCATCGAAGGTCCGACACAGCCTACCTCGAGGAAGTGCAAAATCGATGACAGTCAAGAAAAAACGTGAATTTTTTAAGGGCACGTGGTTAGGGCGTGATTTATGAGATAAGGTTTGTACGAAATAGTACAAATTCGTACTAGTCTGTTATACAACTGTACCAATAATATTCCTTGTCATAATTAGATATGTACTATATTTGGGTTTTCCTATCCTATATAAAGGGGACCCCAATCATTTATGTAAAGGGACAGAGATAATTCACTGCAATAGAACATTCTACTAAGCTATTCTTGATTTATGTGCTCAAGATTATTCTCCAACTTTATTGTTCTTCATTTATTGTTCATACTTTATTGCTACTAAACTGACCTCACGACCCTGAGGCTATCGAGCTCGAGGCCCCCTTCCATTGACAACACTGGTTTGGTTATCACATTCTTCTTACTTACACTTAATATTTTTTGGTTATTCACTAGTATTGAAATAAATCACATATTTTTAGAACCACAAATTGAATATAATTGTTAATACCATTTTCGAGGTAAACAGTTTGGCGCCCACCGTGGGGCTAAAAATAATAGTGATTATTTTGGTGCTTGTTCTCTGATAACACACCTTATTCTTCACACTTTTTCTTGTCCAAAGATTTTTTGATTTCAGGTTAAAATATGTCTAACTCAGCAAACGCACATGGAAACGACGATCTTGGGTTCCATGGAGAAAACAGTGCAACAGCCTCAGGCGTCGGTGTACCACCGCTAAACCCTGGGGTGGCACAAGCACCAAACCTTGTCGACGTAGGTTCACACATTTCTTTGCACGTCGATTTGGGTACTGATATTGACAGAAGTGTACGCAGAGGGGACCAACCTGACGCACAAAGGACACAAGCTCGAGAAGAAAGAGAAGTCAGCCTACAAGTAATTTTTGAGATGTTGCAGGCACAACAAGTCGCTATCACTCAGCTACAGAGTCACCAAAAGACTCCGAGCAGAGCAGGACCAGAAACGGCTCCTCGAGTTGAGCCAACCCCAGAAAGGTCAAGTAACAACGGGACGTGAGCTGACCCCGCCATTATGAAAATGCTCGAGGAACTCACCAAAAGGATCAAGTCAGGAGAAAAGAAAAGAGAGGACAACGATACGAAAGTGAAAACCTATAACTCGAGGGTCGACCAGATCCCGGGAGAACCCCCGGTCTTGAAGGGAATGGATTCGAAGAAGTTCGTGCAGAAGCCATTTCCATAAAGTACAGCTCCGAAGCTCATTCCGAAAAAGTTAAGGATGCCCGACATCCCCAAATACAGCGGGACCACAAATCCCAACGAGCACATCACTACATACACTTGTGGTGTTAAGGGGAATGATTTGAAGGACGACGAGATGGAGTTTGTCTTGTTAAAGAAATTTGGGGAAACTTTTTCAAAAGGGGCTATGATGTGGTATCATAACCTCCCCCTGAACTCTATTGTTTCGTTGGCCATGTTGCCAGACTCATTTGTAAAGGCACATGCTGGTGCCATAAAAGTCGCTACTAGGAAGTCTGATGTTTTCAAAATCAAACAAAGAGAGAACGAGATGGTGAGGGAGTTCGTATCCCGTTTCCAGATAGAGCGAATGGAATTACCACAAGTCTCCGATGACTGGGCCGTGCAAGCCTTCACTCAGGGACTGAATGAACGAAGCTTAATAGCTTCGAGGCAGCTGAAGCAGAACTTGATCGAGTATCCCGCCGTAACTTGGGCGAAAGTGCACAACAGGTACCGGACAAAAATCAGGGTCGAGGACGACCAGTTGGGAGCCCCCCGGGCTCAGTTTATCCAAGCAGGCTATTAGCAAAAGGATCAAGAAATGCAGATAGAGATCCAAGACCAAACAAGGAAAGATATCAGCCATACATCGAATACCGCAAAAACACTTCGAGGCGTAACATACCTCGAAATGATCGAAGAGCAGATCAAGTCCAAAGTTTCCAGGGACTCATGAGAAAAATCGGATTTGACAAGCATTCGGGACTGTTGAAGGCACCCCGATTGTCAGAGTACAACTTCAATATCGGTGCCTCAGACATCGTATCAGCCATCGGCAAGATCAGGGACACTAGATGGCCCAAGCCCATACAAACCGATCCCTCTCCGAGGAATCCCAACGGGATGTGCAAGTATCAAGGTACTCATGGTCATATGACCGAGGACTACATAAAGCTTCGATAGGAGGTAGCCTGATTGTTCAACGAGGGGAACCTTCGAGAATTTCTCAGCGACCGGGCCAAGAACCATTTTCGAGAGAGAGATGCAAACAGGAAGAATGAACCAGAAGAGCCCCAACATGTCACTCACATGATCATCGTAGGAGTCGACGTCCCACAGGGACCCATGTTCAAACGTACAAAAGTATCCATCACTAGGGAGAAGAGAACTCGGGATTACATACCTGAGGACACCCTTACATTCAACGAGGAAGACATTGAGGCTCTATCCCAGCCTCACAACGATGCACTAGTAATTTCTATCCTTTTAAATAAAGTTCAAGTTAAAAGTGTGCTCGTGGATCCAGGTAGTTCGACCAATATAATCAGGTCGAGGGTCGTGGAGCAACTCGAGCTGCTTGACCAAATCATACCTGCCTCTCGATTCCTGAATGGATTCAACATGGCGATTAAAACAACAAAGGGGGAAATCATCCTCCCAGTCAACGTAGCCGGAACCATAAAAGACACCAAGTTTCATGTCATCGAAGGTGACATGAGGTATAATGCTCAACTTGGAAGGCCATGGATTCATAGCATGAGGGTAGTGCCATCAACCCTTCATCAAATTATGAAGTTCCCAACAAAGGATGGCGTGAAAACAATATATGGAGAGCAACATGCGGCTAAGGAGATGTTTGTAGTGCACGACCTGGCACCGGTATCGACGCCATCCACCTCGGAGAATCTAAAACACAAACAGGTAGCTAAATAGCAATCACAACCCATACCCTGAGTTGAGCACGAGGGACAGGTGATCGATGAACAGTTGGTCGAGGACAAAGAAGAAGATTTCTCACCCATCGAGCCTTCGTTGCTGTAAAGACCCGTGAAATTTCATGTCTAAAATAATGCCCAAATAGGTCCTCGTGTTGTATAACTATGGAAATTCTTAACATAGACTTATTTTTAGTTAAAAGTACCCCGGGATTTGATAGATGAAATTTTCCAGAAATTGTGCTGTTATGCGACGCACTATGCGATCGCATAACGTGTATGCGGACCGCATAATGGTCGCATACCTGGGTAGACTTCAACCAAAACTAAGGACAACTATGCGGTCCAGAATGCGATCGCATTCTGGATATGCGAACTGCACAGTTGTCGCATTCTTTCCCATTGGTTTTTGGTGAGGGAGGTTATGCAACGCACTATGCGATCACATAACGTGTATGCGGACCGCATAGTGGTCGCATACCTGCACAATGTGTTTTTAGTTTTGGCCCATCTTGAGGGCCATTCTGCGACCGGTCTGTGGACCGCATGTCAGGAATGCGATCGCATTCCTGACCGCATTCCGTGTCGAGGCTCCTAATTTCTAATTTTAAAACCCGACCCCCTGTTCAATAAAACACCCCTCCCCTTCATTTTTAACCATTTTGTGACTAAGAATAGAGAGAGAAAAAGAGAGTTCTTGAGAGAAAGGGTTTCAACATCATCCATTTGGTTTTCCACAATCACTCAAGCCCGGGAATTATCGAGTTATTGTCTTCTTCACTTAAAGAGGTAAGTCCCCACCCCATTTCCCTTAAATTTCCAGACTTTGGTTAATAAGTAGAACTCCCCTAAAGGAGTTCTTGAAGATAAAAGAGAAGAACCTTGCATGCATGTCCATTAATTGTCGCAATCTAGTAAAAGGAAGTGGGTTAGGGTTAATATTCACAAATAAGGGGTTAGAAATCTAAGGGGTCATATAGCATTCGATAAAATGCCTAAGCGAGTTCGAATTATGTTCATGATTCCCAATTCTAAGATGAACGTGTTGCATTATGAATTAGATTGACGTTTCTTGACGGTCCGGTGATTTGTGATAGAAATTAAAAAGGGAAAATTCGACACAAGGTATTTATGGCTAATTTTAACCTTTGTAGAATCTTCTTGTTGGTGTTCGAGCATATGGTATGTGTACTTTGTTTGAGATTATGTGAATTGATTATTCTAATGTTTTGAGACGTAACATTCTATTCTCTGATTGTCCTAGCTGATTGCCATACCACCGTGCTATGTGAGGTTGTGAAAATGGTGATTCCTTGTACTTACTCTATCACGTGAAAAGCTCATTAACTTTTGAATGTATCTAAGTGCTAAATGCTGTGTAGTAAATAATGGAAAGAAAACGTGGATAACTAATTGAGCTTTATGTTGATGGCATACTGTATATGATTCACTGTTGGATAAAGATTTCTGTGGCGTGATTTCATATGGTTATTTGGTTGTTACGAATGAATATCCTTGATGATGAGAATCATTGTGATTGAATTGTTGGTTGATTTTGCTATTAAATGCATTGTTGAACGTACCAAAGGGCTAAAGGCTGTGTAGGGAATGATGAATGTAAATATGGACTGATTTTATTGAGCTAAATGATTGTGGCAACACCATGTATGAATTACTGATTGGTAATGATCATTGTGCCTTGATTTCACATAGTTGTTGGTTGATATGAACTTATGTTCTTCATGATGAAGATCCTTGTGATTCAAATTGGTGGTGATTGTTGATTGTCCGGTGGGATCGGGTTGCACGCCGCAACACGGAGTAATAAGGGTGGACGAGGTAATAAGGGTGAGAGAAGGTGATAAGGGTGTCCTAGGTAATAAGAGTGTCCGAGGTAATAAGGATGGAATGTGATCATTATCACTACTGAAATGAAAATCTATGAGACTCTTGAATATGGAGGTGTTGAAAAAGAAAAGGGGAATCTGTGAAGCTCTTGATTTTGGTTATTCCGATTTCTGTGCAATGCTTGTTGGATTCTATTAACTGTCTCTTATCTATGTACTGCTTGATTGTACTTGGGGTAAAGTTTGTTCATACATACTAGTACTATTCCACGGTACTAACGTCCCTTTTGCCAGGGGCGCTATATCTTTTATATGGATGTAGGTGGTTCCATAGCAGGTAGCTCAGCCCGCTGTTAGTGGTGCCTCCTCTTCATCTCCTCAGCAGTTGTGGTAAGCCCCTTTTTTCCTCGGGTCCGTGTGTGGATCATACCACCTTCTTTTGTTTATGTTGTAAAGGTATAGCCGGGGTCTTGTTACCGACAAGTTATGTAAAATCCCTAGTATTCGCAGAGGCTCCGTAGACATGATGTGGGTGTATATATGTATTTTTGGGTAGTAACTGTACGTATTCGGAAACCGTGGTTCATGTTTGGAACTTATGTTTGCACCTTGTATGTTTGGATATCAATCGTTGAAATGCTAAAAGAGGAAAAACAGAATTATGTTGTAAAATGTACTTTGAACCTAAATTCGGCTAACTCACATGAAATAATGTATGTATGAACGCAGGGTAATACGTTGGGCAGGAAAGGCAATCCAGGTCCGCTTGACTGGGTTCATCCGGTTAGGCGCCGGTCTCGTCCCTCGATTCTGGGGCGTGACAAACTTGGTATCAGAGCCTAAGGTTTTAAAAGTGTCCTAGGATGTCTCAGAGCCGTATCTAGTAGAGCCCTTCTTATCGGTGTGTTGTCGACCACATCTATAATTAGGGGGATGCATGGACATTTAGGAAAATACCCTTTCATTTTTACTCTGTATCGTGCGATGGAGTGAAAGGTGAGAATGTCTTTATCTAATTCATGCGTTGTCCTAATTTTCAGTAAATGGCGCCCAAGAAGAGAGCTCGACTCGGCCTAGAGGCCAATGCCACCCCGAGTGAGGCCATACATACTTTATCTGATTGTGCGGGTGAGAATGATTCTCCGACCTTGAATCTGCCTTACTCTTCCGTGCCAGGCCAGTCTATCCCTATTCCTGCTCCAGTGGAGGGTACTGAAATCCCTCCCGCCGATGTTCCTGATCCTTCTTCAGTTCCAGCTTCCGGTCCCAGTATTTCTGATGGGGACCTCAGGGGGGCTATTCAAATGTTGACTCAGTTAGTGGCCTCCCAGGCCCAAAGATCTCAGGCTTCCCCTGCGTCCTCTAGCGAGCAGGGGGATTCTTCAGGTTCTAGGGTCAACTAGTTTCTGCGGTTGGCCCCTCCAGAGTTCACAGGCACCGACCCAAAGGCCGATCCTCAAGATTTTATAGATGAAATGTACAAGACTCTCCGGGTTATGAAGTCTACTGAAACATAGAGAGTTGAGTTGGATTCCTATCGTCTAAAGGGAGCAGCATATTCATGGTTTGAGATGTGGGAGAGTTCCCGTGGAGAGGGGAGCCCTCCGGTGAGGTGGGTCGAGTTCGTAGATGCTTTCATGGATCATTTCTTGCCTACCGAGACTATGGCAGCCCGTGTTGCAGAGTTTGAGGTCCTTAAGCAGGGCCACATGAATGTCTGGAAGTACCATATGGAGTTTGTATGCTTGTAAAAGTATGCTACCCACATGATGCCGACTATGGAGGCCAGAGTTCGTCGGTTTGTTCGGGGCCTTGGTCCCTTGGTTGTCAATGAGGCTTCTATAGCTGATTTGCATTCGGATATGAACTACGGGGAGATTGTGAGTTTTGCCCAGGCTACGAAGGCTCGGAAATTGAAGATAAGGTCTGAGAGAGAGAGTAGTAGTAGGGCCCAGTCAGCGGGCAACCCTGGGAGCTCGGTTGGAGGTGGGAGATAAGCCTTTGGGAGAGGGTCATCAAGACCATCTCAGTCCTATGCTTAGTCCTCAGCCAGTGCGCCGCCATCAGGGCACAATTATCAGCAGGGAGGTCGCTTTGGGCCCGGTTCAGATAGTAGGAGGTTCCACCAGTTAGGTCGTTCTGGTGGGAGGTTTCAGCAGCAGTGGAGGGCGCCATGCCCTAAGTGTGGGAGGTTCCATTCTGATCCATGTTACTTGGATAGTACGGTATGCTTCAGATGCGGAGTGAGAGGTCATACCCAGTGTAATTGTCGTGCGCCCAGTCAGGGCATGGGTAGGGGCACTGCTCAGCTGTCCGGTTCTTCAGCCGCTACATCTTCAGCACGCCCTCTAACTCCAACAGGGCGCGGTTCAGCTAGGGGTAGAGCACGGGGTCAAGGGGGACCCAGTCGGTTCTATGCCTTGAGTGGTCGCCAGAGTGCGGAGGCTTCTCCAGATGTTGTCACAGGTATTCTGTCTGTGCAAACGCTTAATTTTTATGCTTTTATTGATCCGGGGTCCTCTTTGTCATATGTTACTCCATTTGTTGCTTCTAGTTTTGGGATAAAACCCGAACAACTTCTTGAGCCGTCCTCAGTATCGATTCCGGTTGGTGATTCCATTACGGCCGCGCGAATCTATAGGAATTGTGTTGTCACGGTGTGTGGTCGAAATGCCACGTCCGATCTTATTGAATTAAAGATGTTAGATTTTGATGTTATCATGGGAATGGATTGGCTTTACTCGTGATTTGCTAAACTCGACTGCCGAACCAGAATTATGAGGCTCAAATTTCCTAACGAGCCCGTCATTGAATGGAAATGAAATGATGTCGTGCCGAGAGGTAGGTTTATTTCCTATCTTAAGGCCTCCAAAATGATCAAGAAAGGATGCATCTATCATTTGGTCCGGGTTGCGGACACCACCTCAGAAGTGCCTGCTCCCGAGTCCGTGCTGAATGTGAATGAGTTTCTGGAAGTGTTTCCGGATGAGTTACCTGGGATTCCGCCAGATAGAGAGATTGATTTAGGGATTGATGTATTGTCAGATACGCACCCAATTTCTATTCCACCGTACAGAATGGCGCCAGCAGAATTGAGAGAGTTAAAGGAGCAATTGAAAAATATATTAGAAAAAGGTTTCATTCGGCCAAGTGTGTCGCCCTGGGGCGCACTGGTTCTTTTTGTCAGAAAGAAAGATGGATCGCTTCGAATTTGTATTGATTATCGGCAACTCAACAAGGTTACCATCAAGAATAAATATCCACTACCTCGGATATATGATTTATTCGACCAGTTGCAAGGTGCTAGGTTCTTCTCAAAGATTGATTTACGGTCAGGGTACCACCAGTTAAAGATCAGGGAGCAGGATATTCCTAAGATCGCCTTCAGGACTCGTTATGGGCACTTTGAATTTTTGGTCATGTCTTTTGGGCTAACCAACGCCCCAGCAGCTTTTATGGATCTTATGAATCGGGTTTTCAAGCCGTTTCTTGACTCCTTCGTGATAGTTTTCATTGATGATATCCTTGTTTATTCGCGAAGTCAGGAAGATCATGCTAATCACCTCAGGGCAGTTCTGCAGACTCTTCATCAGCACCAGTTGTATGCAAAGTTTTCAAAATGTGAGTTTTGGCTAGAGTCAGTCACCTTTTTGGGCCATGTTGTTTCTAGGGAAGGGATTCAAGTTGATCCCTAAAAGATTGCAGCGGTAAAGGATTGGCCTAGACCAACGACCCCGACAGAGATTCGTAGTTTCTTCGGTCTAGCTGGGTATTATCAGAGATTTGTGGAGGGATTCTCTACTCTCGCCTCCCCATTGACTAAGTTGACGCAGAAAGTAGTTAAGTTTCAGTGGTCCGATGCTTGTGAAAAGAGTTTTCAAGAATTGAAGTCGAGATTGACTTCGGCACCAGTGTTAACCTTGCCAGAAGGTTCGGAGGGATTCGTGGTTTATTGTGATGCTTCGAGAGTTAGTTTGGGGTGTGTGTTGATGCAGTGTGGTAAAGTTATAGCGTACGCTTCAATACAACTCAAGAATCACGAGAAGAATTATCCGATGCATGATTTGGAGCTCGCAGCGGTTGTGTTTGCATTGAAAATTTGGCGGCATTATCTTTATGGGGTCCATGTGGGCGTGTTCACAGACCACAAGAGTCTTCAGTACCTATTCAAACAGAAGGAGTTGAATTTAAGGCAACGAAGGTGGTTAGAATTGCTCAAAGATTATGATATGAATATTTTGTACCATCCAGGAAAGGCGAATATGGTAGCCGACGCTCTTAGTCAGAAATCCATGGGTAGCTTGGCACATTTAAAGGCCGGTCAGAGGCCTTTGGCTCGAGAGGTTCATCAGTCAGCCAATCTTGGGGTCTGTCTTTCGACCTCAGATGAGGGGAATGTCGTGGTAAGAAATAGAGCGGAGTCTTCGCTTGTAACGGAAGTCAAGGAAAAGCAATTCAGAGACCCAACATTGATACAATTGAGGGAAGCAATTTTAAATCACAAGACTTCAGCTTTTTCACTCGGCAATGATGACGGTGTCTTGCGGTGTCAGGGGAGACTATGTGTTCCAGATGTGGATGATCTCCGGGAGAGGGTAATGGCAGAGGCTCATAATTGCAGGTATTCTGTTCACCCAAGTTCTACGAAAATGTATCACGATCTCAAGGAGATTTATTGGTGGAATGGTATGAAGAGGGGTGTGGCGGACTT